>RJVU01052173.1:142914-220833 GCA_003731715.1 Anabarilius grahami
AAAAAACTCCTAAAGGTCCCTTTTTACATGAAAGGATGGAATCTAAGGTTCTTTTAAGCCTAAAGATCCTCTTACTATCAAACAGAACAGCGGGCTGATAGAAATAACTACTATGGCCCAGCCATCAGTCTGACCATAAGAAGCATCTGAGCATGATATATGTTATATATACACATATAATATATACATATATATATACATACATACAGGAGGTGGAAGAAGAAGAGGAGAGGGTAGATATAAACCCTATATAGCTGGGGGGATCGATTACAAACGCAACAATGTTTACAATCGATCACCCGTCTCACTCTCTCTTCCTCCTCCTCCCGCCTGTCTGGGTTCAGATACAAATATGAATGGCTAGGGGTTTGTCCATGCCTTCCCGATCTCAAACGCGGAGATCAGACCGGGATGGAAAGTATGGAAGCTGCCGTATTAATGGACAGAAAGGAACCGCTCGTCGAGCCGTCCGCGCACGGCCCCTTTCTTAACGCGCCTTCCCGGCAGCTGCAGCTGCCGCGAGAGCGCGTCCCAAACACACAGCAGCTCGCATACACCAGCCAGAGGAGCGCTCGCCGCCGGACGCGATGACGTCAAACACGAACGTCATCATCATCCGGTCGCTCTCGCCAGCCCCAGGGAAGTTGAGAGAGAATAAAACTTTCTCAAACTTCCCAACGAGCTCGTCTACGAGCCCTATGATTGCAGCCACCGTTAAGCCTCAGCACAAATAGGGGCCAGAACCACCAGGCAGAGATGCAGACAGCTCTTCCCTCGGGAAGAGTGCCAAACGAGAACAGAGTAAACAACAGACAAACACACAGCAGTGCCCTCAAGCACTGTGTATGCGTGCTCCTCTCCAGACAGAGAACGCCCAGAAAAATATGTATATCCAGTGTCAAACCCTGGGACACGGATAAACACACTCTCATGAACGTTCGTAAGGTATATATAAAAAACCCTACCGGAGTTGGTATAGATGCAATCAGACAGAACAGGACCGAAAGACGGTGAGATGCTGGCTGTCTCTCCAGGCGCTCCTTTATACTTCCGGGTCGCGCCGTATGACGTCATAGGCTGTCGCCGGCCAATAGGAATTGGAGTTTTTGGATAGTGCTTTCAGACACCTGGGTCACGTGGCGTTCCCCAATGCGTTTACTGCAAACGCAGAGTGGAGTTCCCTTCGAAAGGGAACAGTTATTTTAAATTGTAATAATATTTCACAATATTACTGTTTTTACTGTATTTTTTATTAAATAAATGTAGCCTTGGTGAGCAGACGAAACTTCTTTTAAAAACATTAAAAATCTTAGTGGTTCCAAACTTTTGGACTGTACTGTATATATATATATATATATAAAGAAATGTGTAAAAACATGTATAGCTTTTATCTGTGGATTTTTGGGATTCCTGTGGTTAAGCGATGCATTGAACAGAATGATTAAACCAGAATTGTTTCATTTATTAATGAACTACATGTTTGGTTATTTTGGGGAGGACACATGCATGCATGCACAGTCTTCTGCTATTTGTTATTCATAACATCAAGTTGCACAAGCTCTGGTGTGTGTGTGGTCTTATTGGTAACGCTTTACAATAAGGTCTTATTTATTGACATTAGTTAATGCATTTACTAACATGATCTAACAATAGCAATATATTTTTACAGCATTTATTGACCTTTTTTAATGTTAGTTACAGATAAACATGTATTGGTAAATGGTGAGATTAACTAAGATTAATAAATGCTATAGAAGTACTGTTCATTGCTAGTTCATGTTTACAAATATAGTTAACTAATGTTAACAAATGAAACCTTAAAGTGTAACCATTTTATAAATCTAAAACTTTTGTTTATTCGGAATATGCCAAATCTTGTCTGAAGGCATAATTACAGGGGGAAATCTATGCAATGTTTTATACTCAGCCTTGGTGATTCATGTTTTTCCCAAAATGGGTTTACAGTACAGATACATCTGACAATCTGCTCTGTAAGTTTTCCAGCCAGTGTTTCTGTTATAACAGTTTTTATTCTCTAGCAGAGCGACTTTTCCAGAGAGAGTTGTTCTTTTTGGGGATCGTCACATCACAGTCCATGGAAGCTTTTAATGTCGCTGTGAATTTGAAAGTGTGTTTGAGTCCGAACAGCATCCTTGCATCCCTCGCACATGAACACACACACACAGACATTTGCCTGGAAGATGTAGGCCAGCACGATGTGAATAATTTAGTCTGTTCACTGACTTCAGCTTAAATATGGCTAAATTCTCTCTCTCTTTCCCTCTCTCCCTCCTTTTTTTAGAAAAGAGGTTTTGTTTGGATAACCTTACAAGCTGCATGGTGCATCTATTTATTTATTTAGTAGCATTTCTTTATTTAGTAATTGTTCTGTTTGTTTTTCATTTAATAGATATTCTAAATAAGGGGCTGAACATATCCATAAGTCTGATTGTAATGTATTTATGATGCAGCTAGATGTCTTTTTAGTACATGCTAAAAAATGATGTGTTAAAAACAACCCAAGTTGGGTTGAAAATGGATAAACCCAACAATTGGGTTGTTTTAGTTTTCCTCAACACTACGCACAACATTTTCAGATGTTTTATAATAGTTCATACATCGAACCAAACCTTTAATATATCTGGAAAAAAACATTCCTAGCTATTTTTGATTTGCTTTACACAAATCACAAACATTAATGTACCATTTGTCCAAACACAACAAACAAAACTCTGGAATTTGTCAATTTATCAAATGCACATGGTATGTTTTCAATTAGCCCCAAATTGATATCTGCTTGATTAATACACACAACACAGGAAATGCAGTTTTCCCAAATGTTTACGCTTTTATCACAATTTCATTATGTAATATGGAAAATATAAAAGGGAAAGTATACATAGAGCAAGAAAATATGCAAGAGAAGCGGAAAATAAAAAGGTGTAAGCGTAAAGGTGGTGGTGTGGGTATAGAGGAAGGGGTGTAATAAGAAGCAAAGGAAGAGCGGAACATATAGAAGGAGATCATATATATGAGGAGAGAGGAGAAAGTAAAAAAGGAGGATAGGAGAAGAGCTGAGTATAGTGGAGGGCATAGAAAGAGCAAGAGGAGAAATTGTAAGAAGACATGGACATAGTGAAAGTGGACATAAATTGTTTTATTTATAAGAAATTCAAGATAAAATACTTTGGCGTAATGTTATGTTCAAAATTATGTTTGATAATACTTATAAACAAATTTGATCTGTATTTTATCTGTAGCTTTAAAGCTGTTGAGGTAATTGAAAAACTTTTGCCCAGCAATTTGTATATTCTCAAATGTCAGGGTGGCACAACTGCAAATATTTTATTATCAACTGACAAGGTAATAACATCAAGCCTGATACTGTAATGCAACATCCAGAGGACCCCAAAAGATCGTTTAAAAGATTTTAAACACTTTGAAATGTTAACTGAAACTTGTTTACACATTGTTCATGACTCAAAAATATGCATTAAATCAGTTTTGAAAATATATATATTTTTTAAAATATCTTGTTTGAAGCTTCATTTGCTCAATGACCCATATAAAAAAACCTGTTGGAAAAACATTACAATAAATTTGTATTTTTGTTAGTGTATTTGTACATCTACAGCTGAAAGTGTTCTAAAATCATGAGAGAATTCACTTGTAGTTTTGACTTGAAAAAAATGCAGTGCTTTATTTTGCAGTAAAGTTGAACTGTTTGGCTAAGGTAAGAGTGAGTTTAGATCACTGTGTTAACTGTTTTGAGAGCAGTTACATTACTTTGGAGAAATGTGTCAAATCGATTCAGAAAAACTGTAACCCAGCTGCTGGGTTAAATGTTTGACCTAACATGCTGGGCAGTTTTATTTAACTCAACTATTGTTTAAAAATGACTATATGGCTGGTTAACGTGAACCCAAAATAGGTTGGAAATTAAAAATCAGACACATAATTACTAGAGGCAACAATAATAATCAAAAGGTGAACATTTATTAATAAGCAATTTAATAAATGTTCATTGTTTAATTATTATTTTTTAAACTTATTAACAAATGTTCATTTATTACACATATTAATAAATGTTAATTTCCAACATACTTTGGGTTTAATTTAAGCAAGCAATGCAGTAATTTTTAAACAATAGTTGAGTTAAATAAAACTACCCAGCACACTGGGAAAATATTTAACCCAACCGCTGGGTTGAAGCAACCCAATAGCTTTGTCCATTTTCAACTCAACTTGGGTTGTTTTTAACCCAGCATTTTTTAGAATGTGTTTATTGACTGACTGTATTTCTGCATTTACTGTAACACATTTTAGTTTTGGTTTATAGAGTTTGATTTTAATATTGAATTTTAAAAGGCTGTCTGATATGCAGACTATTTGGACATGCAGTCCTGACAGAATTTACTGACTGTTTTTGTGATTTCTGCACTTATTTTAGTGTGAATTCTTTGGAATTCTGCTGTATTAATTTAAACATAGTAAAATGAGTTAAACACAGCTTATTGGTCGCTGAAGCTATCATCAGAATTAGCCAAAATATTTTATAAATGAACACTAAATGGATAACACAGCTTGTTATTATTGTTATACATTATACAGCTTTCCTGTAGCTCAGTGGTTAGAGCATGGCACTAGCAATGCCAAGGTCATGGGTTCGATCCCAGGGATTGCACATACTCAGATACAAATGTATAGTACACTCTAAAAAATGCTGGGTTAAAAACAACCCAAGTTGGGTTGAAAATGGACAAACCCAGCGATTGGGTTGTTTTAACCCAGCGGCTGGGTTAAATGTTTGCCCAACCTGCTGGGTAGTTTTATTTAACCCAAATATTGTTTAAAAATTACTGTATTTCTTGCTTAAAATGAACCCAAAATATGTTGGAAATTAACATTTATTAATATGTTTAATAAACAAACATTTATATTTTTTTATAAATATTTAAGTATTTATTAATACTTTTTTTGAATAATATTTAAACAATAAACATTTATTAAATTGCTTATTAATAAATGCTCATCTTTTTGATTATTATTGTTGCCTCTAGTAATTATGAGTCTGATTTTTAATTTCCAACCTATTTTGGGTTCATTTTAAGCCAGACATATAGTAATTTGTAAACAATTGTTGGGTTAAATAAAACTACCCAGCAGGTTGGGCAAACATTTAACCCAACTGCTGGGTCAAAACAACCCAATCGCTGGGTTTGTCCATTTTCAACCCAACTTGGGTTGTTTTTAACCCAGCATTTTTTAGAGTGTATAATGCAATGCAAGTCGCTTTGGATAAAAGCGTCTGCCAAATGCATAAATGTACTTTTCATCATTGTAGCACCATATTTGCTGGTTGTTTCTAGTTTTAAAAATGATGGTGGTTGGCATGCAGGTGCAGGGAATTAGCATGGTTTTTCAGTGTGTCTGCTGCTCTCTAGACACGTGTGTGTGTGTTCATTAGACCTGATAGTGATTCTAGCCACATCCTTCTGCAGCTGCTCCCTCTGAAAGAGAGCTGTGTGTGTATGTGTGTGTGTGAGTGAGTGAGTGTGTGTGTCAGCCATGAAAGACATTCAGATTATTTTAGGTTCTATATCGGTGTCAGATTTGCATTTGTCAAGTATCTTCATTCTTTTCCACTTTACTTCATTCCTTTCTCAATTTATCTCTTTCTGCTTTACTTTGTTTTTACTGTGAATCAATTAAAAGTCTTATTTCATTCTCATTTCTGCTGTTTACACGGACACCTTTTCAAATCATTCCTACTGATGAACCTAAACATAGTGTTTACATGAACGACTAATAAAGTGATCGGGTTGATGTGTGTTTAAATGTCATAAGCTTCAAATCGGATTTGATCTTTTGACATGTGATCACTGCATGAATATGGAGCAGTCGTGGCCTAATGGATAGAGAGTCGGACTTGTAACCCAAAGGTCATGGGTTCGAGTCTCCGGTCCGGCAGGGATTGTCGGTGAGGGGAGTGAATGTCCAGCGCTCTCCCCACCCTCAATACCACGACTGAGGTGAGACCCTTGAGCAAGGCACCGTACCCCCAACTGCTCCCCGGGCGCCGCAGCAATGGCTGCCCACTGCTCCGGATGTGTGTTCACGGTGTGTGTGTTCACTGCTGTGTGTGTGCACTTGGATGGGTTAAATGCAGAGCACAAATTCCGAGTATGGGTCACCATACTTGGCCACATGTCACTTCACTCAATATACCTACCTACAGAGTTTTCCACTGTAAAGATGCTTGAGAGTCCAAAGCAAGGAATTGTGGAACAACGTTGTACTGCACCGATTCACAGACCATGAGCGGAAGGAGAATTTTAGAATCACACAACCGTCCTTTATGACACTATATCAACAACAATAACAAAAGCTCATTCCATGCGTCATATGTCACGCACATGTGCAACACTTTTCAGTTTCAGTTTTCAGACCAATCAAGTGTTTACATGCCCTATTGAACAGATTACAGATAGATTATTTTTTTCTAAATGATGCCTCATACTTCTCTCTCTCTTTCTATTCCCTAATAATTGTAATATAAATACAGATGATAAACCTGTAATGGTTTATTATGTGTATCTCTGTGTGTGATGGTACTTGCTTTGTCATTACGAGTGAGTTTGATGGTCAGTGACCTTTACTGAAGGTAATCAGAGCGTTGGCTGTAATGTGGACTTGTAGCTGAGGTTGACAGTGAGGGAAAGTCATCGTCCTGCCTGTGGGTTCAGCATCAGTGATGAAACAATCTTTTCTATGTGATCAGTCTTGAGTGCAAAGCTATAAAAGAGGTTTTATATGCTCTGTGCATTCATTTTATTTAAAGCTCACTGACCCTTGGGGGTTCTGTGAAAATGATTTATAAAAATGGATTACATTCCAGGACATTTTTAATTATTATAAATGTACATTAACTGATTACCTGTTAGATCTCCAAAGGTTGAAAACGTCTGATCTAAAACGTCTCACAATGATCATAGTTTGTGTTTTTTCTGTTAAGTCATTTTGAACTGCATTATAGGGGTGAAATAAGGTTGATTGGAACACTTTTTGCCATTGAGATGACTGGGAAAACGTGTCCTAATCAATTTGTATTCACCCTTCACTGTAACAATGTTATTTTAAGCATCATCAAGAAGACAGAAAAGCATTTGATTCATTCTGTCAGTTTAATAATGAACACTGACAAATCGTGTTCAGATTGCTCGATCTGTCATTAGGGAATGCGCAAGTTAGCTGTGACCTTGCACCGTTCACAATCACTCTGTCACATGTGGTGAGTGTCGATATTTTCATAATCACTTTGAAGAGAGTCTTGTCGGCTGTTTGAATCATGCATTGTAGCTCAGGTGTTTTGAGGTTAATCTAGTCCAACACACTTGCCGTAGTCCCTGTGGTGTTGATGTGTGCTTTTGGATTAAGCCTGTCAGCATAACCAGAGAGACGGTAATCCAACTACGAGCTTTCTAATGGGATTACAGAGGGAAGTCATCAGCTTTACAGTGGTCTGAATGGGGAGAGAACTTTACCCAGCGTGCAAAAAACCTGCCATTCACGTCGTACAAGCGTACATACAGTATACACACACACACAGAGTCCTTCGGGAGCCACTAAAAACTGTACAATTCATTCACTCACTCTGTTCCCACTGCCTAATTTGGTTCTCACACACTTATCTATTTTTCCTTCTCACTCTCTCTCCACCTTTTAATCCCTGTTTAATTTCCCTTTATCTTTCATTAATTCACTCCCTCACTAACCCCATTCTTTCACACCACTGTTCTTTTTTCCTCCTCCTTAATTTCTCTTCTCCTTTTCCTTTTTTTCCACCATTTTCATGGCTTACTTTGATCACACTGCTAATCGTGTGTATGTGTCTCACTGGCCTTGGATGTTCTGTTATCTTTATATTCATAGTTTGACTCAGAAAGGCTTTTTTTTTTTTGGAAGTCTCTGGTAAGGATCATTGTTAATGCATATTCTGTTTTGGGATGAAATTTGGAAAGTTGCACCAATGGGTTTAAGGTTGCAAACGTTTCACGACTGTTGTAAGTAAATATACAAATACATTTGCTTTGACTTTCTTAAGCTTTCCAGCTGAAATATATATGTTCATCTCAAAGTATTTATCTGCTACTTCTGAGATAAAATACCAAAGGCATATTTAGAGACCCACGAATTTACTCTGTTGTGTAAATTGCATAAAACATATAGAAGATTGATATTTGATCTAAAACCATGGTAAGTGGATGGTGGACCTGTTGTCTGACTTTGACCTCCTGAAAGATTAAAACTGAATCTTTCATTCCGAACTAGTAGCTGTCTTACATTTCAGAGTTTAAGCTGGTAGTTCTAATCCATATTTAGTAAAAATATGTATTGTTCAATTTCCTTAAACAATTTTCCTTTTAGGTCTCCTTTAAGGAAACTCTGTGTGTATCAGCACAGCTGGGCCTCTGACCGGACCTCACATCTGTTTTTGATTTTGAAAATTTGTGCACTGCAAGATGTTGTTTTTAACAGAAGTAAAGTACTAATCTTCTCTTTTTTCTCTTCTCTTTTTTTATCATGCTCTCCCTGCATTTGCTGCATCCCCAGAGCACACTCAAGGTAAGACCATGATTTCTTTTAAAGTAGATTTAAAGTGGTTTTAAAAGTTTCTTCCAAAACACCTTAGAAGAATTAGAATCTGAGGCCCTTGCTAATGCATGAGACCAAGTGAAATGATTAAGTTTTGATGAGGAGAGTGAAAGAAGATGTTCCGCTTGTGTGTGAGAGAACTGAACTTTTGGAACACTGGGTTCTGTTTTTGTCCACTTGAAATGTCTGGAGTGTTCTTGCTGATGTCATTCTGCAGTATCCCAGCACACACTCCTGCCGCACTGCTCTATATATCCATTCTCTCACACACATTAACCTTTGGATAAAAATGTACACATCTGCATTTACACACAGTCCATCCACAGTCACGCACAAAATATATACCACCGCGGATACATAAATTCTAATTCAAAGGTGTACAAAGCGGGTGGATTATATTCTCTTTGCGAGTTTTGCAGGTTAGTGGGTTATAGAGAAAATGGGGTCAAATAGGTTTGTTGCAACAGCAGGTCCCTAGATTACTATTAGTTTGGCAACTATATATATATATATATATATATATATTGACCCTGGACCACAAAACATAAGGGCATTTTTTTTTATTATTGAGATTTATACATCATCTGAAAGCTGAATAAATGAGCTTTCCATTGATGTATGGTTTGTTAGGATAGGACAATATTTGAAAATCTGGAATCTGAGGGTGCAAAAAAATCTAAATATTGAGAAAATCGCCTTTAAAGTTGGCCAAATTAAGTCCTTAACAATGCATATCCACTCACAAAAATATATTTTTTATATATTCATGGTAGGAAATTTACAAAATATCTTCATGGAACATGATCTTTACTTAATATCCTAATGATTTTTGGCATAAAAAAAAAAAAAACGATAAAATTTGACCCATACGATGTATTGTTGGCTATTGCTACAAATATACCTGTGCAACTTATGACAGGTTTTGTGGTCCAGGGTCACATATACATACTGTATATACACAATGTTGTCGCCAAACTATACCTGCCTATATTTTATAGTTTGGTGACAAAATTGTGTATATGTATATACACATATATGTATATATATGTATAATGTGGCCAAACTGTAACATGCAACGAATATGGTATCTAGTGACCTGCTGTTTCAACTTTGTTGCACAAAAATGCTATACATTTTCTTTTAGGTTTTATAAAGTTAGATTATAGATTATAGTTAGATTAATAAAATTAAAAATAAAATCAACAGAAGTCTATTGTATGTTCTAGATGGTAAATATACGTATACATAAAAAATGTGTGTGTGTGTGTGTGTGTGATTACAAATGGATTGTGTGAAATCATTCCTAAATCTGAAACTGATTTTATTAGAAAATGAATGAGTACAACACACAATAGACAACATAATATAGACAGGTATAACACTGCAATGCTGTATAAAACCTGTCCAGTACAATAGATATTACAGTCTACATCTGTGATGTGAGGTTCTTGTGTGTGTGTGTGTGTTATCAGATCTTCCTGCCTCTGCTGAGTGGATTCTCTCTTAACATTATACCAGCTGCATTTTCATTTCCTCTGACATGGAGTGTGAGAGGGAGCAATGTGTGTGAGAGAGATGCTTGGTTTCTTTGTTTCACAACTGACTCGTAAATGAAAATCTCCACCTGGTGGCATATCAGTGTAATGTTTTATTGTGTGTGTATGTGATTTTTTTTTTTTTTTAAATGTGTGTGCATGCACTACCTTTGTACACACAACATTTCCACCAGTTAACAGTGTTTGACAATAAGCAATTATTCTTTCTATTTCAATATGTGTTAGTGTGTCAGAATTGATTTGGTTTAATAGGTGATGACCTATTTACAGCAGCTAGCATGTGTGTATGTGTGTGTGATTTATGCGTCATCTGTCCTTGTGAAACACCCTCTCCTCATTGCTGGTTTCTCTGAGGGTGTGGTCCTATATCTGTGAACAAAACCAGGCAAATGTAAATCAATACTGTGACCTCATTGGACGATTATTCTCCTGAGAGTCTGATGGACATAAATCTGCTTCAATCACTGCACTCACCAGCAGAGCTGTGCACGGCAACACCTCGGCCAATCAAATAGCCAGGAGCATCAATCAGAGGTGTGCTTAGCCAATCAGGTGATGAAAGAGCTGTTGCAATGTATGTCAGGAGCCAATCAGAACAATTGGTCAGTGTGAGCTGCCAGTGAATCTCTTTCATCACCAGCTGCTTTAGCCTTATTACTTAAAAAGCCTATTTATGAGATTGAAATGGATTTTATTCTTTCGTGAAAGTAATGACATTTTTCACAAACAAAAACGCATTTTCTCTCTCTTCATTTTTTAAAAATGAAACACTGAAGCACGCTGTTGCCGTTTATTCTTTTAAATGTATGTGTGAAAATTAATAATTTAAATCACTTTTGACTGTGACACTGAGTGATGTAACAATAAAAAAGGTGTTTTGATTTGATAAATATGTAATTTAAAATACATTTGAAGCAGATATTAGAGTTAGTCAGTTCCATCCATTTATAGTATATTCTCTTTAGAGGCTGATATTCTCTATTGATATATTCTGCTGATGTGTTTTAATAATTTGGTCTACATGTTGTGGATTATCACTGAGGTGTTGAGGAGCTCACTGTTAAAAAGGCTGTTGTTGTACTGCAAGATTTGACAAAATGTCAAAATGTTTGTCAAATGTTTTTCTAAAGGGAAATTATCTTATTTGACTGTCTACCCTTTTTTCTCAGAATTCATTGGGATTTTGAGGGGAAAGTGAATTAGAGATTATTGCATTCTGGTGCAGCTGTCATCCAAATTAGAGTCTGAGCCATTCAGACTTTGAGCTGATTTTCAAAGTAGCATGTGCTGGCTGTAGCGTGCCACACATTTCTATGGTGATTAATATTGTTCATGGATGAAATTTAATTTCTGGCCATTCATAAAATATATCAGTGTTTGTTAAAGTGCAGTTTAGGTTGTGTGCATGTGCAGTACTGTATGTGCCCGGTCTGGTTACTGTCTCTTTGACTGGCAGACATTCTCTGCCCTGTCCCATTTCTGTCAGGGCAACTGTCTAAAGCATTCTCAGCACAGATTTAGAAATAAATGATTCAAATCTAGTTGGATTCAAATTTTCTCAGATTCATCTTTTGCAAGACTTAGTTATGTGTGTGTGTGTGTGTGTACGAGCACGTTTTTGTGACATATCAGGACACAAACGTTTATAATGACATGGGTATGACATAGGTATTACAAGAAGAGGGTGACTTATGAGGACATTACCCATGTCCCCACTTTTCAAAAGGCTTATAAATCATACAGAATGAGTTTTTGTGAGAAAGTAAAAGTGTGCACAGTTTCCTGTGATGGTTAGGTTTAGGGGTAGGGGTAGTGTAGGGGGAGAGAAAATACAGTTTGTACAGTATAAAAACCATTACGCCTATGGAATGTCCCCACAACTCACAAAAACAAACATGTGTGTGTGTGTGTGTGTGGTCCTGATATTCCCTATGTTATGGGGACCAAATGTCTCTACAAGTATAGTAATACCAGAAACATTTTGATCTTCTGGGGACTTTTTTTGGTCCCCATGAGGAAACAAGCTGATATCATTTACAGAATGAGTTATTTTGAAAATGTAAAAATGCAGAATGTTTTCTGTGATGGTTAGGTTTAGGGTTAGGTGTAGTGTAAGGGGATTGAATATACAGTTTGTAGAGTATAAAAATAATTATTTCTATGGAATGTCCCCATAAAACATGGAAAACCCAACATGCCATCTGCTTAGATTGTATTAGCACATGGTAAAATTAATTTTCTTTTGATTAAAAATGGATCAAAAGCCACATAATTAACTTTCTTTAAATCAGAATATGTGAAAGAAACAGAAAGGTAAACAGAGAGAAGAAAATGAAATGTCAGAAAATGTTTGTGGCCTGTGGGAGGGATGGATTTTAGAAAATAAATAAAACCTAAAATATAACTGCTTGTAGCTGTTTCATTAAGTTTTAGTCACAATTTCATCCATGATTGTCTGCTTATTACTTTTACAGAAGACAGCCAAGGTGTGTTTCCCGTACAGTGACGTAACTTGCTGCTTAACTAACATAGTACGATGCATCGTTGAAGAAATCAAGCTAGTCATAAATGTTTCCCGAAACCATATTGTCGCAAATTTGTGGTTCAAACACTTTGGTTAATGATGTCATGCAGGTAGTGGAGTAATAGCTTATTTTAATTCATCTGTTTGAGGTCAAATTAATGCCAGATTTTTTTGCTATAAATTACAGACATGGCATCTGAGGACTTAATTCTCATTTTTGTCAGTCATTTTGCTTTATTTCCCGATTCAATCACATGTACACTCTTCAAAAACGGTGCTTTAAATCTCTTGACAAACTAAAAGATGTAAATTATTTTTTTCTACATATTCTAAATAAAAGATATAGATTGTACTGAATGTCAGCTTTAGGATTTAAGGATTAAGTTCACATGATGCTGTTTGTGAATGTTCGTTGGAACTATGGTTTCGGGAAACACAGACCAGGACTGGAGTTTTTCCTCCAGATTAGTCTATGATATTAAGAGAAAGCAGTTGCATTTGTCTCTTTCTAAGACCTTAGTCGTATTTGGTGTGTCAGTTCTAGAGTTTTAGGAAAGATTAGAATCCTCTTAAAATCACTCTCTTAATCAGGAGAAGAACATAACATTGAAGCAGCTTCTCAACCAAGTATATACTGTAAGTGCCCTGAGGAAGTGTGTGTGTTCTCTTCTGTAGAAACATCTACACGAGGACTAGTACATTTTACATACACATGTTCCGTAATGTGACACATTTCCAAGTGATTTTGGATATTCATCAAAAACAAATGTAGGATTAGAAAACTAAAATTGCTTCATAGGCAAAACAAGTTACTACATTTTGATGAAAGATTACACAGACATGCTTTTGGCCATTTGCTTATAGGAATAATGTGAATTGGGTTGATTTTGATTCCATGCTGGGCCCTTAAAGGATTAGTTCACTTCAGAATGGAAATTTCCTGATAATTTACTCACCCCCATGTCATCCAAGATGTTTATGTCAATGGGTTGAAGGTCCAAATGTCAGTTTCAGTTTCAGTGCAGCTTCAAAGGGCTCTACATGATCCCAGATGAGGAATAAGAGTCTTATCTAGAGAAACGATCTCTCATTTTCTAAAAAAATAAAAAAAAATAAACAAAAACTTTTTAACCACAAATTGCACTAGCTCTATGATACGCCACATGTGACGAATTCATGTTGGAAAGGTCATGCGTGACGTAGGTGGAAATACCGCTGTAGGGCGAAAAAACTCCATCTCATTTTCTCCTCCAACTTCAAAATCGTCCGACATCGTTGTTTTAACTTTTTTTGTAAAGGCTGTTTGACTTCGTCTTTGCACATTCGCTTTTTAGACACTCGATCGGTACTTCCGTCTTCGTCACGCGTGACCTTTCCAATATGATTACATCATGCGTGCGGATCGCAGAGCTAGTGCAAGACGAGCATTTGTGGTTATAAAGTATATAAATGTTTATTTTTTTTAGAAAATGACTGATCGTTTCTAAACGATCAGATAAGACCCTTATTCCTTGTCTGGGATCGCTTGGAGCCCTTTGAAGCTGCACTGAAACTGACATTTGGACCCTCTGGTAACGTCCACTGTATGGAGAAAAATCCTGGAATGTTTTCCTCAAAAACCTTAATTTCTTTTTGTCTGAAGAAAGAAAGACATAAACATATTGAATGACATTGGGGTGAGTAAATTATCAGGAAATTTTTAATTCTGAAGTGAACTAATTCTTCAATGCAGTTTATCCATCTACTGGAATTTCAGAGTGAATAAGGTGTTGGTTTGATGTAATGTCTGGTGAGGTGTTGTAGTGCTGTAATCAGTGAATGTTGAATGCGCTGTAGGGTGTGTTTGCAGTGTTCTTTTGGCTCACAGCAGAAGTGTGTTTGTGGGGGAGGTGACAGAAGTCAGCAGGACTGTGTCTATCTGCTGCTGTAGCAACACAGCACCACTGCATGAGCTGACCTGAGCGTGTGTGTGTGTGTGTGTGTGAAAGGCAGGGAGACTCATTATAATTTCCTCATCCATTCTGTCATATTAATGGCTCCCTTTTAATGTTAATATTAATAAGATAGTGATGATTCATAGCTTATTTGATTAATTGTCCATAGTAAAGTCTGCCTCACTCTCACTTGAAGCAGAAGGGGGTCTCAGAAAAAGACCCCTCCTGCTGTAATGCGGTTTCCGTGGCAACAGGCGTACTCTGCAGAGCGGGTTCTTCTGTTGCCTGACAACGTCACCCCTCCCCCCTTTCCTCTCTCTTTCTCTCTCTTTCGCAGGCACATACATACATATAATGTATGTGCCTATATTACCACACTTGCCTTTTTCTCTTTAAATCTATAAATATGATGGTTTACATACCAAGTTCTCTCTCTGTTTTTTGTTTGTTTTTTTTTTGTTTTTTTTAATTCACCAGATTACACTTTACCATGCATGGACATAAACGACCCTCCCACACACACCACACACACTCACACACACATCTAGTCACAGCCCCACCCTTGATGATATCACACATGCTATCCAACCACCCCCTCTGGTGTTCACAATGCTTCCACACATCCTCAGGCATGTTTTTTTGGTCATGCATGTACACACACACACACACACACACACACACAAAGGTCAAATTCAGCCTCTAGCTTATGCATGAGCCATAGTAAAACCAAATTCTGTATTATACTTTCAGNCACACACACACACACACACACACACACACACACACACAAAGGTCAAATTCAGCCTCTAGCTTATGCATGAGCCATAGTAAAACCAAATTCTGTATTATACTTTCAGTAAAAGTGCTTCATTTCACTAATGTTTCCACATGTGCAAGTGTCACAGTTTTAATGGTCTCTTATTGAACACTGAGAATCATTCTAGTGCAAATTAAACAGCAATTATTGGACCTGTCAACCCAGTACTTCTATATGCTGTGTTGCCTGAGTAATAGAAATATTTACTATAAGAAATAAATACTCTAAGCTTTCCTGTGTTTAGTTTAATCATCATCGTCATCATCATGATTTTTTTATTTTGGTCCTCATTCACAGTTCCACAATAATTATACAAAATTGTACATATTAACTGAAAAGGGTGTAGGCTAAAGCCTTATTTTGTTTTACCTTTATTTTATAATAAGTGTCAATTCCACTACACAATTTAAATACAAAAACATTATTATAAACAACTGAAAATTACACCTTTCATAAATTAATGACATTTTTCTACAACTATTTCATATACAAATGATTAATTTTGAGTTATATATTTGTTTATCACATTTTCTAAACTTTTTTCTTTTTCAATTTGCAGCTTTCACTACAAACAGACATATTCTATTTTTTTTTGGAGGACAGTTCTCTTTGTTTTTTGTTATTTTCAGGACTTGGTAATTAATTAAGAGAAGTCTCTAAAGTAGTTCTAAAGAATCCTGCATCATTTAGGAAAAGGTTCCACTGTTTATTTTCTGAGTTACTGTGTCCTATAAAAGATTTGCTATTTCACTGCAGCCTAGTGTGGCGTGCCTTCATATTTGTGTCACCAATGCAGGAGATTATGATTATTAATATTTGAAATCATTTTGAGGAAATAGAAATAGGACATAGTAGGCTGCCAGCAGAACCTAATCCCTGGATTACACAGAATTTGAACGTAAACTCCATCTCTATTTATCTCTCTCCATCTCTTCCTCTTTCTCGCTCACACACATCTTCAGGAAACATGCAGTGAAATATTTAGCAGTGATGCTGCATCAGTGAGATCATCAGAGATAGCATGCCCCACTTTTATATTATCTGTCTCTTTCACACGCACACTTGTTTATAAATTGGTTCAGTTCAGTCATGTAGAGTAACAAAGCTATTAGACAAGATTATTTGTGTGTGAACTATGGAGATTATTCCACTAGTAATATAAGATTTTGTGTGTGAGTGTTTAAATAATGGAGGTAAAAGAGAAGCACATAAGAGAAAATAAACATTTGAGTTTGAGGTGGAGAGAGAGGGTGGATTTGGTGCAGGATTTCCTTTGAAACAATTTTCATTTAGAAATTGCTAGTAAATTTCACAAACAATTACAAAGACACAGCAAGTAACACATTGGATTAAACGTGAAATTTTAAATCAGAAAGACAGAATAGTATTTTCTTGTAAAACATATTCAAAACTTTGAAAAATCAGCTTTTAAAAATATATTAAAGTCATGATGAGGCACCAGTACACATGCTGTGGCTTCATTCTTTGTAGGAGGAAAAAAAAAAAGCAGTAAGAGCCACAACAGGGGGTGGTGACAGTAAGAGATAACTTTTTTTTTTTACTTTATTTACCTTATTTACTGCAAAAGCAGGTGTTGTTAAATACAGTGTCAGTCCTGATTTCTCTGCCATGGTATACAAATTTACAAAAGTATTTTTTCCTGTTGTTGTATTCATTATAGAGTTGTAAGTTTAGCAGATATTATTTATTTATAAAAAATGTAACTCTCTATATTGAGTACTGTAAAAGTTTCTTCAAAAGTTACAGTCTCTTGCCAAAAACATATTTGGGAGAAAGTTTCGGCTTTTGATTGTACTTTAAGTATTTAAACCTCAAAAGACATCAGTGGTTTTCTCAAATGACAACTTTTCTCAAATGACTTTTTTCAAAGTTAGTAATAGCGTATGGACATATTTTAAATCAGATGTAAACATCCTGAGACCTGACCTGACATTAAACTTCAGATTTAACAGAAGCTGTTTGTATAGTTTTCAATTTAAATGTTCTTGTGTATTGACTGACCATGTTCGGCAATGTTATAAATATTTGCTTTAGAGTGTCTTGTGATTAAAATACCTTTATAAGGAATTGCTTTATTTATACATCAAATTGCAAGAGAACAAAGTAATTTCTCTTGGTAATATAAAATAAATAAAGAATAAGCAGTAGTACTCCAATAAAGTACAAATTCCCCAAATGAATATCTAATATATCAGTGCAATTACTCAAGTGTTTTACACTCCTGTAGCTTTTACACATTATATCTCAGTGCACTGCAGTTAATCTGGAGGCCACTGTGTGTCACTATTGCTCTACCAGCTGTGTTAAAGTAAGGAGTGTCTCTTCTCCTCCTCCTCCTCCTCGTCATCACCAGCCCACCCTCCCTCTCTCTTGGCTCTCCCTGTTTCTATCTCCCTCTCTTACATATATCTCTTGTTGTATTGAACCTCTCCACTATAGAACGTCGTGGTTCAGTTGTCAAAAACCATCTAGTAGTTTGTGAAATGTCATACGCGCTTGTGGACTAATAGCTTGGAGGATTTTTGATGGATGCAGAACTTGGATTTACTGTCGCTGATGATAGAAAAAGGAGGTTTGGCTGATTCCTTTTGTCTCTCGTGGACAGAGACGGATCCTTTACTCAATTGGGATTAAACGATCTTTGTTGATATTTTTAATAGACATTTTCAGGATTATTGTGGAGAATAATTAAGCAAATATGTTTATGTCTACGCAGGGGCATTTCATAGTGTGCTTTTCATTTGCTTTGACCTGTCATCTCTTGGAGACTGTAACCGGACAGATCTCATACAGTGTGTCGGAGGAGGTGAAACAGGGAACCACAGTCGGTAATATAGCTAAAGACATTAACCTTTCAGTAAAAGATCTGCAATCAAGGGGTTTCCGTATCGTGTCAGGCTCTAAAAAGCAATATTTCAGTGTGAGTACAGAGACGGGCGCTTTGCAGGTGAGCGAAAGGATTGATCGAGAGGAGCTTTGCGCAGGCGCAATCTCATGCTCCGTCAATCTGGAAGCTGTGGTGAACGGTCCACTGCAACTCTACCGGGTAAGAATAAACATTCTCGATATTAATGACAACTCTCCAGTGTTTCCTATGAGCTCCGTAGTGATTAATGTTAGTGAAAGCACCGCGCCCGGTGTGCGCTTTCCACTGGAGAGCGCGCATGACGCAGACATTGGAGTGAATTCAGTAAAAAACTATAAACTTACCGCTAATGATTACTTCACCTTAGATGTACAAACCCATAGTGATAAGACGATCTCTGCTGAATTAGTTCTTCAGAAGGCTTTAGACAGAGAGAAGACTCCGCGGCTCGAGTTCACAGTGACTGCGGTTGATGGCGGATCGCCTGCCAGAACAGGAACCGTGATGATCGAAGTTAATGTGTTAGATATCAATGATAACGCTCCAGTTTTCAGTAAGTCATTATATAAAGTCTCCATAGCCGAGCACGCGCCAATTGGCACCACAGTAACCAGACTACAAGCTCGAGATTTGGATGAAGGGTTGAATGCAGAGATAGTTTACTCCTTTATCAGTCGAACACCCCAAAATATTCTAGAGAAGTTTGATATTGACGCGCAAAGTGGAGATGTTAAAATTAAAGGTGATGTTGATTATGAGGAGAACACCGCTTTTGAGATCAGAGTTCAAGCTACTGATAAAGGTCAGGTGACTATGTCAGGCCACACTAAGCTTTTAATAGAGGTTCTTGACATTAATGATAACCCCCCAGATGTGACTGTAACATCACTTCTTAGCCCGGTGGAGGAAAACGCGGGGAAGGGAACGGTAATTGCCCTAATGACCGTATCAGATCCAGACTCGGGTAAAAACGGAGCAGTGCGCGTTCGCCTTTTAGGTTCCAGTCCGTTTAAATTACAGTCGTCCTTTCAGAACTACTATTCGTTCATTTTAGATGGCGTGCTAGATCGGGAAAACGTAACGGAGTACAACATCACGGTGATTGCTGAAGACGAAGGGTCACCGCCAATGTCCAGAGCTAAAGTAATACAAGTGCAGGTGTCTGATGTGAATGACAATGCACCTCGCTTCCCAAGTTCTGTAGTGTATGCGTATCTGCGTGAAAACAGCAAAGTGGGATCTATTATATCCACAATAACTGCCTCTGATGCTGATATCATGGACAATTCGCAGTTAACATACTCTTTACTGCAAAGCTCTGTCAGTGGTACACCTGTTTCAGCGCTCCTCAGAGTCAACTCACTGACAGGAGAGATCGAGAGCATGCAGTCGTTTAACTTTGAGGAGATGAAAACATTCCAGTTTAAAGTTCAGGCCACAGACTCTGGTGTTCCTCCTCTCAGCAGTAACGTGACTGTAAATGTTTTTATCCTGGATGAGAATGACAACAGTCCCGGGATTCTCGCGCCCTATTCCGAGCTCGGTTCCGTTAACACGGAGAACATTCCGTATTCTGCTGAGGCGGGCTACTTTGTGGCCAAGATCAGGGCTGTAGATGCAGATTCTGGTTACAATGCGCTGCTGTCTTACCACATCTCTGAACCCAAAGGAAACAATCTGTTCCGAATCGGAAGCAGCAGCGGCGAGATCAGGACTAAGAGGAGAATGAGTGACAATGACCTGAAAACTCACCCGTTGGTCATTTTGGTGTGTGATAACGGAGAGCCCTCACTGTCAGCGACTGTGTCTATTGATGTTGTGGTTGTTGAAAGCGCAGGTGACGTCAAGACTCCATTCAGACACGCGCCGATAAAGGAGGAGAGTTTCTCGGATTTAAATCTGTATTTGCTGATCGCCATTGTGTGTGTGTCCGTCATCTTTTTACTGAGCCTCATCAGTTTGATAGCTGTAAAATGCCACCGGACAGACGGCAGTTTGGGCAGGTACAGCGCCCCGATGATCACCACACACCCTGACGGGAGCTGGTCATACTCCAAATCCACTCAGCAGTATGACGTGTGTTTTAGCTCGGACACGCTGAAGAGTGACGTAGTGGTTTTCCCAGCGCAATTTCCTCCCTCAGATGCAGAACTGATCAGTATTAATGGAGGAGACACTTTTACCAGAACACAAACACTTCCTAATAAAGAGAAGGTAAGAGATTACAGGATTTTAATTTACAATTACATTTTTTTTTCTTTTTGTACAATGACTGATATTTCTGTTGTTTTCTCTTATTGACCTGTGCTCTTATTGACTGAAATAACACTAAATTTTGATACTTAAATGTTAAAAGTGGATTCATGGTTAATGGTGTTTTACTGAATTATACAGACTAATAGTGATCGCTTAATATATTATTAAAAATCGAATTCTGCGCTTTGGTGGAGCTGTCCGTGGTTCTGAACTAGATTGTGTTCGCGGCTTGTTTGAAACACACATCGGTACAACAACTACTTCTGTTCCTCTTATTACTAATACAAATATAATTCTTCAATTGTTTTAAAAAAGAAAAAAAAAGTTGTTTAGTGCTTACAAAATTGCTTAAATTGTGAAATGATAGTGATGTTGTACAAATAAACAACTGAAATATGGCTAATTTTAAATTCCTTTTTACATATTTATTAATTTATTCATTTACTTATGTGAACTCATCCTACTAGTAATCTAAGAGAGTGATATCACAGCGTGTGGCTCATAATGAAATCTGGTGAAGTCGTTTGAAAATTCATATCTTTCTCTTGATATGAAAAATGAATACAAAACATGCTAATAAAAAAATGTGATGGCGAAAATGCCCTAAAACACTCTATGTTGGACACAAAGAAATTTCAAAATCTTTTCTTATTTATCAGTTTTAAAAAAAAGACAGATAACTGCAATATGATATGATGATCCATAGGTAATGTTTTTTATTTGTTTATTTTTTTGGTGGATATTAATTCATAAATCCGCTTGGTGTCACTACAGACCGTTGAATCTCGAATAATCTCTCGTGTGTTGAAGCTCCTCCTGATTTTAGTGGGGAGGAGATTTCACAGGGCTTTGTTTCAGAGAGACTGGAAGAGAATGTACGAAGGCCTCGTGTTTTCTCGTCGATAAAATGGAATATTGTCTGATTCTTCTTTATTCGCATTGATGAACTTGGAATACCGTCTTTTATTTCGTGGATTATTGCACGGGATTCACTGGATGTCGCAATGCTCTCGACGCGTAGAAGGAAGTCTATTGTGATCTGTATTGTGCTCGTGGTTTTGGAGTGTTGTTGGGACGCGGTATCAGGGCAGCTCTCTTATTCCGTTTCAGAGGAGGTGAATCCGGGAACATCAGTGGGAAATATCGCTAAGGATCTAAACATTAATGTTCAGGAACTGGAGACGCGCATGTTTCAGATTGTCACGGGATCCAAGAAAAAATATTTCGAGGTAAATCTAAAAACTGGATTTCTGTATGTAAATGAAAGAATAGACCGAGAGGAGCTTTGTGCCAAAGCACTTAAATGTTCAGTCAATGTAGAAGCTGTTATCAACAATCCGTTGAAGCTTTATCAAATTGAAGTTAATATTGTGGATGTAAACGACAATTCACCGTCTTTTAGTGCCAAAACTCAATATTTAGACATCGCAGAGACCACTTTACCAGGCGTAAAATTCCCTCTTTCTTATGCGTCTGATGCGGATGTAGGAAAAAATACAGTGAGCACATATAAATTAAGCCAGAATGAGTATTTTTCATTAGCTGTGCACAAAGGAGGAGATCAGAGTGTGTCTGCCGAGCTAGTTCTACAAAAAGCTTTAGACCGAGAGAAACAGCCTGTAATTAAGCTTACTCTTACCGCTGCAGATGGAGGAAATCCACCGAGATCAGGCACGTCTCAGATAATTATCAATATTTTAGATATTAATGATAATGCTCCTGAATTTAGTCGCCCCTTATATAAAGCAAGTCTTGTTGAAAACGTTCCCGTTGGTACCACTGTAGTAATTATAAACGCAACAGACAAAGATGAGGGCACCAATAGTGAGATCGTTTACTCGCTGAGAGAGACAGATCAAGATCATATTTTAGATATTTTTCACATTGATCCGAATACTGGCGCAGTCACAGTCAAAGGAAATATAGACTTCGAGAAAAATAATGCGTTTGAGATCCGCGCACAGGCCAGTGACAAAGGGCAGCCTCCGATGTCCACTCACTGCAAAGTCCTGGTGGAGGTGCTGGATATTAACGACAACGAGCCAGAGATAACCGTGACTTCACTCCTCAGTACAGTGAAAGAGGACGTCAGTATCGGCACTGCTGTCGCTCTAGTGTCAGTGATTGACAAAGACGGCGGTAAAAACGGTTTAGTTAATTGTGTTGTGTCCAACAAAGTTCCTTTTAAACTTGAGACGAATTACAAAAATTATTATTCTCTAGTTGTAGACGGTCTTCTAGACAGAGAGCGCGCGTCCGAGTATAACGTGACCATCACAGCTACTGATGAAGGGACTCCGCCTCTCTCCAGCACCAGTGTCATTGCTGTACACGTTTCTGATGTGAATGACAACGCGCCGCGCTTTCCAGAGCCCGTCATTAATGTTTATGTGAAAGAGAACAGTCAGATTGGAGCTGTTATTCATACAGTTTCTGCTTTAGATCCTGACGTAGGTGATAATGCCCGGATAACATATTCTGTACTGGAAAGCTCTAAAAGCGGCCCGGTAACATCCATGATCAACATCAACTCTGACAGTGGAGATATTCACAGTTTACAGTCGTTTAACTATGAGGAGATGAAAACGTTTGAGTTTAAAGTTCAGGCCACAGACTCTGGTGTTCCTCCTCTCAGCAGTAACGTGACTGTAAATGTTTTTATCCTGGATGAGAATGACAACAGTCCCGGGATTCTCGCGCCCTATTCCGAGCTCGGTTCCGTTAACACGGAGAACATTCCGTATTCTGCTGAGGCGGGCTACTTGGTGGCCAAGATCAGGGCTGTAGATGCAGATTCTGGTTACAATGCGCTGCTGTCTTACCACATCTCTGAACCCAAAGGAAACAATCTGTTCCGAATCGGAAGCAGCAGCGGGGAGATCAGGACTAAGAGGAGAATGAGTGACAATGACCTGAAAACTCACCCGTTGGTCATTTTGGTGTGTGATAACGGAGAGCCCTCACTGTCAGCGACTGTGTCTATTGATGTTGTGGTTGTTGAAAGCGCAGGTGACGTCAAGACTCCATTCAGACACGCGCCGATAAAGGAGGAGAGTTTCTCGGATTTAAATCTGTATTTGCTGATCGCCATTGTGTGTGTGTCCGTCATCTTTTTACTGAGCCTCATCAGTTTGATAGCTGTAAAATGCCACAGGACAGACGGCAGTTTGGGCAGGTACAGCGCCCCGATGATCACCACACACCCTGACGGGAGCTGGTCTTACTCCAAATCTACTCAGCAGTATGACGTGTGTTTTAGCTCGGACACGCTGAAGAGTGACGTAGTGGTTTTCCCTGCGCAATTTCCTCCTGCAGATGCAGAACTGATCAGTATTAATGGAGGAGACACTTTTACCAGAACACAAACACTTCCTAATAAAGAGAAGGTAAGAGATTACAGGATTTTTATTGCGATTATTTGTTTTCGCTTTGTAAAATTTCTGGAATTTAAGTGTTTCCTCATATCGACATGCGTTCTTATTGACTAAAATAACACTACTAAATTTTGATACTTCTAATATTTAAAGTGTCTTAGTGGTCAATGGTATTTTGCTGTAATATACACTTATAGGAATCGTTTAATAGATTATTATATATTAAAAACAGAATTCTGCGTTTTGGTGGAGCTGTCCGTGGTTCTGAACTAGATTCTGTTCGCGGCTTGTTTGAAATAACTACTTCTGTTCCTCTTTTTACTAATATGTATATATGTATATATGTATATATATATATATAGTGCTCATAAAAATTGCTTAAATTGTGAAAGGATAACGATGCTGCACAAATAAACAACTGAAAGACGACTAATTTTAAATTTAATTTTACTTATGCTAATATATTTATTTAATTTATTAATTTAGTTTTGTGAAGTCATCTTTGTAGTAATCTAAGAGAGTGAAATTACAGTGTGTTGTTTATAATGAAATCTGGTGAATTCGTTTGAAAATGCATATCTTTCTCTTGAAATGCAAGATGAATACAGAACATGCTGATAAAAAATGTGTTGTGACGGCGAAAATGCCCTAAAATTCTCGAATATATTGGACACAATTAAATATCACAATCTTTTGTTATATTATTATTTTAAAAAAATACAAATAACTTCTATTTGATATGATGATCCATTTGTGATATTAGTTTGTGTGTGTGTGTGTGTTTGCATATTTATTCATAAATCCGCTTGGTGTCACTCTAGACCGTTGAATCTCGAATCATCTCTGGTGTTTTGAAGCTCCTCCTGGTTTTAGTGGGGAGGAGATTTCACAGGGCTTTGTTTCAGAGAGACTGGAAGAGAATGTACGAAGGCCTCGTGTTTTCTCGTCGATAAAATGGAATATTGTCTGATTCTTCTTTATTCGCATTGATGAACTTGGAATACCGTCTTTTATTTCGTGGATTATTGCACGGGATTCACTGGATGTCGCAATGCTCTCGACGCATAGAAGGAAGTCTATTGTGATCTGTATTGTGCTCGTGGTTTTGGAGTGTTGTTGGGACGCGGTATCAGGGCAGCTCTCTTATTCCGTTTCAGAGGAGGCGAATCCGGGAACATCAGTGGGAAATATCGCTAAGGATCTAAACATTAATGTTCAGGAACTGGAGACGCGCGTGTTTCAGATTGTCACGGGATCCAAGAAAAAATATTTCGAGGTAAATCTAAAAACTGGATTTCTGTATGTAAATGAAAGAATAGACCGAGAGGAGCTTTGTGCCAAAGCACTTAAATGTTCAGTCAATGTAGAAGCTGTTATCAACAATCCATTAAAGCTTTATCAAATTGAAGTTAATATTGTGGATGTAAACGACAATTCTCCGTCTTTCAGCGAGAAATCACAAACGATAGAAATTGCGGAGAACACCTTGCCTGGTGTTAGATTTCCTCTCCATCACGCTACAGACGAAGATGTTGGAAAAAATTCTATAAATTCTTACAAGCTTAGCTCCAATGAGTATTTTTCTTTAGCTGTACACAAAGGAGGAGATCAGAGTGTGTCTGCCGAATTAGTGCTGCAGAAAGCTTTAGATCGAGAGAAACAGCCTGTGATCCAGCTCACACTGACCGCTGTAGACGGAGGAACTCCCTCTAAAACAGGCACATCTCTTATAATTATTAAAGTTTTAGATATTAATGATAATGCTCCTGCTTTTAGTAAGCCTCTGTATAAAACAACCGTTTTTGAAAATGTGGCTATTGGAACGACCATTGTTGTGTTAAATGCAACAGACCTGGATGAAGGCAGTAATAGTGATATTGTTTATTCTATAATTAAAAGAGATCAGAGTAAAATCCTGCAGATTTTTGATATTGATCCGAATACTGGCGCAATCACAGTAAAAGGAAATATAGATTTCGAGGAGAACAATGCGTTTGAGATCCGCGCACAGACCAGTGACAAAGGGCAGCCTCCGATGTCCACTCACTGCAAAGTCCTGGTGGAGGTGCTGGATATTAACGACAACGAGCCAGAGATAACCGTGACGTCACTCCTCAGTACAGTGAAAGAGGACGTCAGTATCGGCACTGCTGTCGCTCTAGTGTCAGTGATTGACAGGGACGGCGGCAAAAATGGTTTAGTTAATTGTGTTGTGTCAAACAAAGTTCCTTTTAAACTTGAGACGAATTACAAAAATTATTATTCTCTAGTAGTAGATGGACCTCTAGACAGAGAGCGCGCGTCCGAGTATAACGTGACCATCACAGCTACTGATGAAGGGACTCCGCCTCTCTCCAGCACCAGTGTCATTGCTGTACACGTTTCTGATGTGAATGACAACGCGCCGCGCTTTCCAGAGCCCGTCATTAATGTTTATGTGAAAGAAAACAGTCAGATTGGGGCTGTTATTCATACAGTTTCTGCTTTAGATCCTGACGTAGGTGATAATGCCCGGATAACATATTCTGTACTGGAAAGCTCTAAAAGGGGCCCGGTAACATCCATGATCAACATCAACTCTGACAGTGGAGATATTCACAGTTTACAGTCGTTTAACCATGAGGAGATGAAAACGTTCGAGTTTAAAGTTCAGGCCACAGACTCTGGTGTTCCTCCTCTCAGCAGTAACGTGACTGTAAATGTTTTTATCCTGGATGAGAATGACAACAGTCCCGGGATTCTCGCGCCCTATTCCGAGCTCGGTTCCGTTAACACGGAGAACATTCCGTATTCTGCTGAGGCGGGCTACTTTGTGGCCAAGATCAGGGCTGTAGATGCAGATTCTGGTTACAATGCGCTGCTGTCTTACCACATCTCTGAACCCAAAGGAAACAATCTGTTCCGAATCGGAAGCAGCAGCGGCGAGATCAGGACTAAGAGGAGAATGAGTGACAATGACCTGAAAACTCACCCGTTGGTCATTTTGGTGTGTGATAACGGAGAGCCCTCACTGTCAGCGACTGTGTCTATTGATGTTGTGGTTGTTGAAAGCGCAGGTGACGTCAAGACTCCATTCAGACACGCACCGATAAAGGAGGAGAGTTTCTCGGATTTAAATCTGTATTTGCTGATCGCCATTGTGTGTGTGTCCGTCATCTTTTTACTGAGCCTCATCAGTTTGATAGCTGTAAAATGCCACAGGACAGACGGCAGTTTGGGCAGGTACAGCGCCCCGATGATCACCACACACCCTGACGGGAGCTGGTCTTACTCCAAATCTACTCAGCAGTATGACGTGTGTTTTAGCTCGGACACGCTGAAGAGTGACGTAGTGGTTTTCCCAGCGCAATTTCCGCCTACAGATGCAGAACTGATCAGTATTAATGGAGGAGACACTTTTACCAGAACACAAACACTTCCTAATAAAGAAAAGGTAAGAAAATGCAGGATTTTCATTGCGATTCTGAATGTTACCCTTTGGTGGAGCTGTCCGTGGTTCTGAACAAGATTGTGGTAGTGGCTTGTTTGAAATACACATCGGTGCAACAACTGTTTTCTTCTTTTTCTAATACTAAATAAATAAATAAATCCTCATTTTTGTTTTTAACTGTTTACAAACTTGCTTAAATTGTGAAATGATAGAGATGCTGTACATAAGAGCAACTGAAATACGGCTAATTTTAATGATTTTTTTATGCTATTATAACACAAACACTTCATAATAAAGAAAATCTAAGACCCATTTCTTGAAGTGGAGATATTTGAATCTTTATATAGTGTTTATATAGAATTTATCAGTTGCTCACGTTTTAGCTCGATTTTAGAACCCGTTTTATTATTATCTGGTCCTGGTATTCCCTACATTATGGGGACCAAATATCCCCACACGTATAGTAATACAAGTAAATTTTGACCTTGAGTGGACAGTTTTTTGGTCCCTATGAGGAAACAAGCTCATAAATCATACAAAATTGTCTTTTTTGAAAATTTAAAAATGCATTACATTTTCTGTGATGGGTAGGTTTAGGGGAAAGGAATAGGCTATACAGATTGTACAGTATGAAAACACTTACGTCTATGGAATGTTCCCATAAAACATGGTGTGTGTGAGTGGGTGGGTGATTGGGTTTAACGTGTGTGCATAATTTCGCAAAATATGTTTTGATTATTTTTTTTTTCACCTATAATCTGCTGAATCTGTTTATTTCGTGATGTTGAAAGTTATTTCAAGAGCGCTTTAATGGCTTACTATTTTAACAACAACAACAATTTGTATACCAAGATAAAAAAAAATGTGTTATGTTTCTATATGTCATTATTCAGATTTGATCCTTTGTACAGGCCTAATATTATGTTTTCAAAGTATATAAGATTATGTGATGGCGATGAGTAGCTTCAGTTTTATTTATCAGTATCTGGGGGATTCTTTTCAACAGTATCTTTTTTTAATAAGTATGCAGTTCTGTGATCAGAAAATGTTGCGTATTTTTACATACTGAGCATGTTTGTCCACACGGTGTCACTGGCAACCCATGTAAGTTTTTTTAGTGTCTATGTAAAGCTCCTCCTTTAGATGGGCAGGGATCCTCGCCTCGTCAGATGTCTTTGTTCGAGAGCCCCGTCCTCCTCAGAGTTGCTATTTCGGTGTCTTTGCGACAGCAGTAGCCTGTTATGGAATATACAAATTATATTTTTCTTGTTTAGCCGCCAGTCTTACTAACGGGAGGAAATATGAACATAACGGATGACCGTTGGTGCTTTAAATGGATCTTTATTATGTTTTTCTTTAATAGCTGGAATTACGCGGACGCGCAGATTGTGTATTCTGTGTCGGAGGAGGTTAACACCGGGACCACGGTAGGAAATTTAGCAAAGGATCTAAACCTAAATGTACAAGACCTCGAGAGAAGAGGATTTCAAATCGTCACAGGGCCCAACAAAAGATATTTTGATCTAAATGCAAAGAATGGAATTCTCTTTGTTATTGAAAAGATAGACAGAGAAGAGCTGTGTGGTCGGAGCTCTAAATGCGCTTTAGAGTTGGAGGCCATTGTTACTGCGCCAATGAACATATACAGATTTGAGGTAAATATTTTAGATGTTAACGACAATGCACCGGCATTTCGCACCTCAAAACTATATCTTAATATTTCTGAACAGACATATCCTGGGCAGAGATTTTCATTACCAAGTGCATTCGATCTCGATGTTGGAGCAAATTCTGTAAAAAGCTACAAACTGAGTTCGAATGAACACTTTTCTCTGGATGTACAGAGCGGAGGAGATCAGAGTGTGTCTGCTGAGTTAGTGCTGCAGAAAGCTTTAGATCGAGAGAAACAGTCTGTGATCCAGCTCACACTGACCGCTGTAGACGGAGGAAAACCTCCAAGATCTGGTACAACACAGATAATAGTTAATGTAGTGGATGTGAACGATAATATTCCTGTGTTCGACAAGCCACTCTATAAAGCGCAAATAGCAGAGAATTCACTTACCGGTGCTTCTGTGATCACAGTGAATGCAAAAGATGCAGACGAGGGCCTTAATGGCAAAGTCATATACTCGTTTATAAATCATGATAATGATAACAGTGTAAACGCGTTTTCAATTAATCCAATTACTGGTGAAATAACTGTCAAAGGCCCTATAGATTACGAAGAAACTCCTGCAGTTGAGATTCGCGTTCAGGCCGAGGATAAAGGGCAAAATCCACGAGCATCATACTGTAAAGTCTTACTCGAAATAATTGATTTAAATGATAACATACCAGAAATAAGCATAATGTCTTTGCTTAACGAAGTGAGGGAGGATTCATCTCCAGGTACAATGGTGGGAATGATCACAGTGAAAGATGGCGACGCTGGTAAAAATGGTGTTGTGCAGCTTAAAATAAACGACTCGGTGAAATTTAAATTGGAGAATACTTATAAAAACAGATATTCCTTAGTGGTTAACGGGCCTCTAGACAGAGAGCGCGCATCCGAGTATAACGTGACCATCACAGCTACTGATGAAGGGACTCCGCCTCTCTCCAGCACCAGTGTCATTGCTGTACACGTTTCTGATGTGAATGACAACGCGCCGCGCTTTCCAGAGCCCGTCATTAATGTTTATGTGAAAGAGAACAGTCAGATTGGAGCTGTTATTCATACAGTTTCTGCTTTAGATCCTGACGTAGGTGATAATGCCCGGATAACATACTCTGTACTGGAAAGCTCTAAAAGCGGCCCGGTAACATCCATGATCAACATCAACTCTGACAGTGGAGATATTCACAGTTTACAGTCGTTTAACTATGAGGAGATGAAAACGTTTGAGTTTAAAGTTCAGGCCACAGACTCTGGTGTTCCTCCTCTCAGCAGTAACGTGACTGTAAATGTTTTTATCCTGGATGAGAATGACAACAGTCCCGGGATTCTCGCGCCCTATTCCGAGCTCGGTTCCGTTAACACGGAGAACATTCCGTATTCTGCTGAGGCGGGCTACTTTGTGGCCAAGATCAGGGCTGTAGATGCAGATTCTGGTTACAATGCGCTGCTGTCTTACCACATCTCTGAACCCAAAGGAAACAATCTGTTCCGAATCGGAAGCAGCAGCGGGGAGATCAGGACTAAGAGGAGAATGAGTGACAATGACCTGAAAACTCACCCGTTGGTCATTTTGGTGTGTGATAACGGAGAGCCCTCACTGTCAGCGACTGTGTCTATTGATGTTGTGGTTGTTGAAAGCGCAGGTGACGTCAAGACTCCATTCAGACACGCGCCGATAAAGGAGGAGAGTTTCTCGGATTTAAATCTGTATTTGCTGATCGCCATTGTGTGTGTGTCCGTCATCTTTTTACTGAGCCTCATCAGTTTGATAGCTGTAAAATGCCACCGGACAGACGGCAGTTTGGGCAGGTACAGCGCCCCGATGATCACCACACACCCTGACGGGAGCTGGTCTTACTCCAAATCTACTCAGCAGTATGACGTGTGTTTTAGCTCGGACACACTGAAGAGTGACGTAGTGGTTTTCCCAGCGCAATTTCCTCCTGCAGATGCAGAACTGATCAGTATTAATGGAGGAGACACTTTTACCAGAACACAAACACTTCCTAATAAAGAGAAGGTAAGAGACCCAGAATCCTTATTAAATTGTTGACTTTTACTAGGTGGCTTGTTGGGTTAATGATTGTACGCAGTACCTTCACTTCTATATTTTAATCAGTAGCGTACCCTCACTTTTTCTTGCGTACCGGCACTTCTCACATGTTGCCGGTACTCTGAGCGCTCACACCGAAACATAGAATCAGACAACCAATTAACTGTAGGCCTAAACATCGCGCGTTTGGAGCTTTTATAAGCTGTACAAACTAAACGGGTCAGTTGTCTCCGCACCATGACTTTGACTGAAGCCTAATTGTTTAATTTTGCATGAGTGGCGCACGAATCACCGTTCACCAGCGAGCTCCAAAAGTGTTTTTTGTTATTTTCTGTTGAGATAATAGTAAAACGCTACTGAGAAAGTCGAACATGATCTAAAACAGCCACTAAAATGACTGATGAAAAGAGGGGAAAACATCATCCTGCAAACATTTTAAACTTATGACACATTTACTAGAATTGATCACGTTCTATTGTATTTATTGTGGCAATTTTTGACTAGTTGTAGAATTTATAACAGATAATCCGTTAGGGGAATAGATTGAATGAAAGAAAATGAAAGAAAAAATAGTAATGATCCTTATTGTAACAAATTCTATAGACAAACAATCACAAGAACTATGAACTAGTAGTTAGAAAGAGCTTTAAAATATGGACCCTCTTGAATGATTGACTAAGCAATTGGTTTTCCCCAAGTTTAAAATGTTTTCTGCTTTTAATGAAAGATATTAGGAAAAACCTGGCTTTCAGGTATTCCAAGAGATGATGGGAAATTTTAAGTAAAGATAGTTTGACTTCCCATGGCACTTTGTAAACAAGTGATTGTTAACTATAGGCTACTTTATGGCAGTTATGTTATCAACTAATTTGCATGTTTGGACCATTTTGCAAAAACAAACAAATAAATAAACCTCACGAGGGAGCATATGTCCTGGGACCCTGTTAAACTTTTCACACTTCAACCCCCACAATGTTCAAACCAAAACTACGCCCTTTTTAACCGAGGGAGACAACCAATCCCCCCATAACCCCACCCTCCAACAAAGCCCCGCCCCTTTGGCGAGTGCCGGCACTTTATTTTTTCCACTTCAAGCACTGTGCACAATATAAGCTAAATCTTTTAGTCTTTATTTGCTCTGTGCCAGGACCTTTTTCCTATCAATAGTTTGTGCTGTCCATGGTGCTGATAGCACTGACTATCAATTTGGATTTATTTTTATCCAGTTTACCATTTCATTATCTTTGCATTTGGTTGTTGGAGTATTTATTTATTTATTTAAATGGGGCTCATGTGATTCATTTAGTTTTGTTCAGCTCATTTTCAGCAGTAAAGGTTTAGACAGACTTTGTCCATTGCACTTAAAAAAAAAAATCAGTTCCACACTAGCTATGCACATCCACAAGGTGTCATCAGCGACCTGCGTTGAAATTATTTTTTATTCATTATTATTCTCGTAGAGACTCCTCCCTGTTTTGGGGCAGGGCGTTTAAGCTCGAGCAGTGCTTTGTTCGTGAGACGCCACAATAGAGGTTTTCTGATTTGCAGCGCAGTACATGGTTTATTTTATTACGAAACTGTGCGGATGTGTTCAGTTTGTCCTGTGGATTTGGTGTTGACGGATCATGGCGAATTCACTAAAGGAGCGAAATATATTGTGGATATATCTGACTGTATTTAATTTCCTTCCGAGGATGTCTTCTGGGCAAATTGTGTTTTCTGTGTCGGAGGAGGCCAGTCCGGGGACTGCCGTTGGCAATATAGTCAAAGATTTAAACCTTAATTTGCAAGAACTGGAACACCGTGGATTTCAGATCGCTTCTGGACCCAACAAGAGGTATTTCGATGTAAATATGAAAACGGGAATACTTCAAATTAAAGAGAATATAGACAGAGAAGAGCTGTGTGGACGTAGCTTGAAATGTACTTTAGAGTTAGAGGCCATTGTTAATTCGCCATTGAACATGTACCGATTTGAAGTAAATGTCTTAGACATAAACGACAATTCTCCCACATTTCACTCCACGTCGTTACAATTAAATGTATCTGAGGCGGCATTTATAGGGGAAAAATATACATTACCAAGTGCGGATGATGCGGATGTGGGCAGTAATTCAGTAAAGAGCTACAAGCTGAGTCCAAATGAACACTTTTCTCTGGATGTACAGAGCGGAGGAGATCAGAGTGTGTCTGCTGAATTAGTGCTGCAGAAAGCTTTAGATCGAGAGAAACAGTCTGTGATCCAGCTCACACTGACCGCTGTAGACGGAGGAAAACCTCCAAGATCAGGAACAATAAACATAATTGTTAATATCATAGATGCGAATGACAATATTCCTGTGTTTACAAAGTCACTTTACAAAGCGCGAATTCCAGAAAATGCTCCCAATGGAACCTCTGTTATAACAGTACATGCGAGTGATGCTGATGAAGGGATAAACGGAGAGGTAATATATTCTATCGTAAAACATGTTAATGATAAAAACATCGAATCTTTCGCAATCAATCAAGTGTCTGGTGAAATTACAGTTAAAGGTAAATTAGACCACGAGTCCAACAATGCTGTTGAAATACGTGTGCAGGCAAAAGATAGAGGTTCGCTTCCTAGAGCAGCTCATTGTAAAGTATTGGTCGAAATAATGGACGTAAATGACAATATTCCTGAAATATCTGTAACGTCTCTTGTTAATGTTGTGAAGGAAGGTTCACCAAAAGGTACAATGGTCGGTCTGATTACAGTGAAAGATGATGATTCTGGGGAAAATGGATCTGTAAAATTGAAAATAATCGATTCCCTTCCGTTTGTATTACAGAACACCTATAAAAATAAATATTCTCTAGTAGTAGATGGTCCTCTAGACAGAGAGCGCGCGTCCGAGTATAACGTGACCATCACAGCTACTGATGAAGGGACTCCGCCTCTCTCCAGCACCAGTGTCATTGCTGTACACGTTTCTGATGTGAATGACAACGCGCCGCGCTTTCCAGAGCCCGTCATTAATGTTTATGTGAAAGAGAACAGTCAGATTGGAGCTGTTATTCATACAGTTTCTGCTTTAGATCCTGACGTAGGTGATAATGCGCGGATAACATATTCTGTACTGGAAAGCTCTAAAAGCGGCCCGGTAACATCCATGATCAACATCAACTCTGACAGTGGAGATATTCACAGTTTACAGTCGTTTAACCATGAGGAGATGAAAACGTTTGAGCTTAAAGTTCAGGCCACAGACTCTGGTGTTCCTCCTCTCAGCAGTAACGTGACTGTAAATGTTTTTATCCTGGATGAGAATGACAACAGTCCCGGGATTCTCGCGCCCTATTCCGAGCTCGGTTCCGTTAACTCGGAGAACATTCCGTATTCTGCTGAGGCGGGCTACTTTGTGGCCAAGATCAGGGCTGTAGATGCAGATTCTGGTTACAATGCGCTGCTGTCTTACCACATCTCTGAACCCAAAGGAAACAATCTGTTCCGAATCGGAAGCAGCAGCGGCGAGATCAGGACTAAGAGGAGAATGAGTGACAATGACCTGAAAACTCACCCGTTGGTCATTTTGGTGTGTGATAACGGAGAGCCCTCACTGTCAGCGACTGTGTCTATTGATGTTGTGGTTGTTGAAAGCGCAGGTGACGTCAAGACTCCATTCAGACACGCGCCGATAAAGGAGGAGAGTTTCTCGGATTTAAATCTGTATTTGCTGATCGCCATTGTGTGTGTGTCCGTCATCTTTTTACTGAGCCTCATCAGTTTGATAGCTGTAAAATGCCACACGACAGACGGCAGTTTGGGCAGGTACAGCGCCCCGATGATCACCACACACCCTGACGGGAGCTGGTCTTACTCCAAATCTACTCAGCAGTATGACGTGTGCTCGGACACGCTGAAGAGTGACGTAGTGGTTTTCCCCGCGCAATTTCCTCCTGCAGATGCAGAACTGATCAGTATTAATGGAGGAGACACTTTTACCCGAACACAAACACTTCCAAATAAAGAGAAGGTAAGAGACCCAGAATCCTTATTAAGTTGTTGACTTTCACTATAGGTGGCTTGTTGGGTGGTTGATTCTCATTTACAGCACAATATAAGCTAAATCTTTCACTGTTTATTTGCTCTGTGCCAGGTCCTTTTCCTAACAATAGTTTGTGCTTTCCATGGTGCTGATAGCACTATCAATTTCAAAAACATTACAATCATGTATTTTACACAGATGGCTTTATTTGTTTAGTAGTTTTAGCACTTGTTTTTCTAATAGTTTGTGCTGTCCATGGTGCTGATAGCACTGATTTTTATCAGGTTTACCATTTTATTATCTTTGCATTTGGATGTTGGAGTATTTATTTATTTAAAATGGGGCTCATGTGATTCATTTAGTTTTGTTCAGCTCATTTTCTGCAGTAAATGTTCAGACAGACTTTGTCCATTGCACTTTAAAAAAAACAAAAAACAAACAAAAACGAAAAAAACAGTTCCACACTAGCTACATATATCCACAAGGTGTCATCAGCGACCTGCATTAAAATTATTTTTTATTCATTATTATTCTCGTAGAGACTCCTCCCTGTTTTGGGGCAGGGCGTTTAAGCTCGAGCAGTGCTTTGTTCGTGAGACGCCACAATAGAGGTTTTCTGATTTGCAGCGCAGTACATGGTTTATTTTACTACAAAACTGTGCGGATGTGTTCAGTTTGTCCTGTGGATTTGGTGTTGACGGATCATGGCGAATTCACTAAAGGAGCGAAATATATTGTGGATATATCTGACTGTATTTAATTTCCTTCCGAGGATATCTTCTGGGCAAATTGTGTTTTCTGTGTCGGAGGAGGCCAGTCCGGGGACTGCCGTTGGAAATATAGTCAAAGATTTAAACCTTAATTTGCAAGAACTGGAACACCGTGGATTTCAGATCGCTTCTGGACCCAACAAGAGGTATTTCGATGTAAATCTGAAAACGGGAATACTTCAAATTAAAGAGAATATAGACCGAGAGGAAATATGCGAACGTAGCGTGAAATGTACTTTAGAGTTAGAGGCCATTGTTAATTCACCATTGAACATGTACCGATTTGAAGTAAATGTTTTGGATATAAACGACAATTCTCCCACATTTCACTCCACGTCGTTACAATTAAATGTATCTGAGGCGGCATTTATAGGGGAAAGGTTTGCATTACCAAGTGCGGATGATGCGGATGTAGGCAGTAATTCAGTAAAGAGCTACAAGCTCGGTCCAAGCGAGCATTTCTCTCTGGATGTACAGAGCGGAGATCAGAGTGTGTCTGCTGAATTAGTGCTGCAGAAAGCTTTAGATCGAGAGAAACAGTCTGTGATCCAGCTCACACTGACCGCTGTAGACGGAGGAAAACCTCCAAGATCTGGTACAATGCAGATATTAGTAAATGTTGAAGATGTAAACGATAATATTCCTGTTTTCACAAAGTCACTTTACAAAGCGCGAATTCCAGAAAATGCTCCTATTGGAAACTCCGTTATAACAGTACACGCGAGTGATGCTGATGAAGGGATAAACGGAGAGGTAATATATTCTTTCATAAAACATGTTAACGATAAACACATCGAATCTTTCGCAATTAATCAAGTGTCTGGTGAAATTACAGTTAAAGGTAAATTAGACCACGAGTCCAACAATGCTGTTGAAATACGTGTGCAGGCAAAAGACAAAGGCTCGACTGCAAGAGCAGCTCATTGTAAAGTATTGGTCGAAATAATGGACGTAAATGACAATATTCCTGAAATATCTGTAACGTCTCTTGTTAATGTTGTGAAGGAAGGTTCACCAAAAGGTACAATGGTCGGTCTGATTACAGTGAAAGATGATGATTCTGGGGAAAATGGATCTGTAAAATTGAAAATAATCGATTCCCTTCCGTTTGTATTACAGAACACCTATAAAAATAAATATTCTCTAGTAGTAGATGGTCCTCTAGACAGAGAGCGCGCGTCCGAGTATAACGTGACCATCACAGCTACTGATGAAGGGACTCCGTCTCTCTCCAGCACCAGTGTCATTGCTGTACACGTTTCTGATGTGAATGACAACGCGCCGCGCTTTCCAGAGCCCGTCATTAATGTTTATGTGAAAGAGAACAGTCAGATTGGAGCTGTTATTCATACAGTTTCTGCTTTAGATCCTGACGTAGGTGATAATGCCCGGATAACATATTCTGTTCTAGAAAGCTCTAAAAGCGGCCCGGTAACATCCATGATCAACATCAACTCTGACAGTGGAGATATTCACAGTTTACAGTCGTTTAACCATGAGGAGATGAAAACGTTTGAGCTTAAAGTTCAGGCCACAGACTCTGGTGTTCCTCCTCTCAGCAGTAACGTGACTGTAAATGTTTTTATCCTGGATGAGAATGACAACAGTCCCGGGATTCTCGCGCCCTATTCCGAGCTCGGTTCCGTTAACACGGAGAACATTCCGTATTCTGCTGAGGCGGGCTACTTTGTGGCCAAGATCAGGGCTGTAGATGCAGATTCTGGTTACAATGCGCTGCTGTCTTACCACATCTCTGAACCCAAAGGAAACAATCTGTTCCGAATCGGAAGCAGCAGCGGCGAGATCAGGACTAAGAGGAGAATGAGTGACAATGACCTGAAAACTCACCCGTTGGTCATTTTGGTGTGTGATAACGGAGAGCCCTCACTGTCAGCGACTGTGTCTATTGATGTTGTGGTTGTTGAAAGCGCAGGTGACGTCAAGACTCCATTCAGACACGCGCCGATAAAGGAGGAGAGTTTCTCGGATTTAAATCTGTATTTGCTGATCGCCATTGTGTGTGTGTCCGTCATCTTTTTACTGAGCCTCATCAGTTTGATAGCTGTAAAATGCCACAGGACAGACGGCAGTTTGGGCAGGTACAGCGCCCCGATGATCACCACACACCCTGACGGGAGCTGGTCTTACTCCAAATCTACTCAGCAGTATGACGTGTGTTTTAGCTCGGACACGCTGAAGAGTGACGTAGTGGTTTTCCCCGCGCAATTTCCTCCTACAGATGCAGAACTGATCAGTATTAATGGAGGAGACACTTTTACCAGAACACAAACACTCCCTAATAAAGAAAAGGTAAGATAAGTTATTACTTAGTTTTTTCTTTCTTTTTTTTCGTAGCAAATTGAGTCTTTGTTTTCTCTTTTGCTTGAAGTTGCAAGATATTGATTTTTCGTTTGGTGTGCACGCTTATATTTCTGCACAGTGAGTGAACATTGCATTATTTGACCTGTTTTATTCTTATTTTGTATTTGGAGCTGTTTCTGGTACTGAACACCTCGCGTCCGAACCTCAGATGTTCTATCAAGAGAAAAGAAAATGGCATGTATAGTACAACATTTTAAAGTACTGAAACCTAATTTTTTCTAGTTTTGTTTTTATCTTAGTGCAGTGTGCATTGACAAAACCTACAAACATAAAACACTATAGTTTTGGTAGATTGTAATAATCACTTAATTTTAATGTTCAATAATATGACAAAAGTATTAATTCTGAAATGCATCTACGGCACTTTTAAAGACATTGGGTCTCTTTTCACTGAATTATCATCTACTTCGACTCCATTTGTCCGCGCGGTGTCGTTAGAGACCGAGATTTTCTCTTACCTCTGCTGCAGAGCTCCTCCTCAGTTAAGGGAGGGTTCGGTTTATCACGTGGGGCTTTTGTTCGCGAAAGGCCACATTGCTGTCTCTGTTTCTGCAGGAGCTGTGAGGAATTACGGCGTTGTGTGGTTATTACCGAATGGATGAGACGGATTTATTGAAGGAACTATGAAAATGTCAAAACAAGGATTTAAATCGTGGATGTATTTCATTGTAGCGTTTTCCATTTGGAATATTACCGATGGACAGATTGTGTATTCAATATCAGAGGAGGCTGATCCGGGAACCACAGTGGGAAATATAGCAAAGGATTTGAACCTAAATCTTCAAGAATTAGAGCTTCGTGGGTTTCAAATCGTTTCAGGCCCAAATACGAGGTATTTCAATGTAAATTTGAAAGGTGGTGTTCTCCTCGTAAAGGAGAGAATAGACAGAGAACAGTTATGCGGAAGGAGCAGCAAATGCTCTTTGGAATTGGAAGCTATTGTTAACTCCCCATTAAACATGTATCGACTGGAGGTGAATGTTTTAGACATAAACGATAACACTCCTACTTTTAAGTTACCAAAGACAGAACTAAATATTGCGGAATCAGCCTTCCCCGGCGAGAGATTTACTTTACCAAGTGCGTTTGACGCGGATGTAGGCAGTAATTCGGTGAAAAGCTACAAGCTTAGCCCGAACGAGCATTTCTCTCTGGATGTACAGAGCGGAGGAGATCAGAGTGTATCTGCTGAATTAGTGCTGCAGAAAGCTTTAGATCGAGAAAAACAGTCTGTGATCCAGCTCACACTGACCGCTGTAGACGGAGGAAAACCTCCAAGATCAGGAACATCACAAATTATTATTAATGTGGAGGATGCGAATGATAACATCCCTGTATTTAGTAAATCTCTTTACAAAACACGAATTATGGAAAATGCGCCCCCGGGCACCTCTGTTGTCACGGTCCATTCTAGTGACGCTGATGAGGGCTTGAACGGGGAAATTATGTATTCATTTATACGCAGTGATGATGACAATATTGCTAACGCGTTTACCATTGATTCTGTCAGTGGCCTAATCTCTGTTGTGGGGAACATTGATTACGAAACAAGCAATGCCGTAGAAATCCGTGTCCAAGCAAAAGACAAAGGCCCGAAACCAAGGGCTGCTCATTGTAAAGTTTTAATTGAAATTGTTGATGTTAATGATAATGTACCTGAAATTTCAGTGACATCTCTCGCTGAAACGGTGAGAGAAGACGTTGCTGTTGGTACAATGGTGGGATTGATCACCGTTAAAGACGGAGACGGGGGAAAAAACGGTGCAGTTGTTCTTAAGATACGCGATTCTGCTCCTTTTCGCATACAGAATACATATAAGAATAAATATTCTCTAGTTGTAGACGGTCCTCTAGACAGAGAGCGCGCGTCCGAGTATAACGTGACCATCACAGCTACTGATGAAGGGACTCCGCCTCTCTCCAGCACCAGTGTCATTGCTGTACACGTTTCTGATGTGAATGACAACGCGCCGCGCTTTCCAGAGCCCGTCATTAATGTTTATGTGAAAGAGAACAGTCAGATTGGAGCTGTTGTTCATACAGTTTCTGCTTTAGATCCTGACGTAGGTGATAATGCCCGGATAACATATTCTGTACTGGAAAGCTCTAAAAGCGGCCCGGTAACATCCATGATCAACATCAACTCTGACAGTGGAGATATTCACAGTTTACAGTCGTTTAACCATGAGGAGATGAAAACGTTTGAGTTTAAAGTTCAGGCCACAGACTCTGGTGTTCCTCCTCTCAGCAGTAACGTGACTGTAAATGTTTTTATCCTGGATGAGAATGACAACAGTCCCGGGATTCTCGCGCCCTATTCCGAGCTCGGTTCCGTTAACACGGAGAACATTCCGTATTCTGCTGAGGCGGGCTACTTTGTGGCCAAGATCAGGGCTGTAGATGCAGATTCTGGTTACAATGCGCTGCTGTCTTACCACATCTCTGAACCCAAAGGAAACAATCTGTTCCGAATCGGAAGCAGCAGCGGGGAGATCAGGACTAAGAGGAGAATGAGTGACAATGACCTGAAAACTCACCCGTTGGTCATTTTGGTGTGTGATAACGGAGAGCCCTCACTGTCAGCGACTGTGTCTATTGATGTTGTGGTTGTTGAAAGCGCAGGTGACGTCAAGACTCCATTCAGACACGCGCCGATAAAGGAGGAGAGTTTCTCGGATTTAAATCTGTATTTGCTGATCGCCATTGTGTGTGTGTCCGTCATCTTTTTACTGAGCCTCATCAGTTTGATAGCTGTAAAATGCCACAGGACAGACGGCAGTTTGGGCAGGTACAGCGCCCCGATGATCACCACACACCCTGACGGGAGCTGGTCTTACTCCAAATCTACTCAGCAGTATGACGTGTGTTTTAGCTCGGACACGCTGAAGAGTGACGTAGTGGTTTTCCCCGCGCAATTTCCGCCTGCAGATGCAGAACTGATCAGTATTAATGGAGGAGACACTTTTACCAGAACACAAACACTCCCTAATAAAGAAAAGGTAAGTTAAAACAAGTTAATACACTCCACCCCCCACCCCGGTGAATTAAGTCTTTGCTCCGATTTCGAGCTGCGTATCTATGGCATCCTTTCTGTTTGTCTTGATTATTTAGGTAGAAATAAAAATGTTTCTATTTTTTTTTTTTTTTAAAGTGCACGTGAAACTTGATACTTCTGTTTTTTTAATTGCATAGTGGACAAGCGTTGTTCTACCTGGTTTATTGTTAGAATTAAATTGGAGCTGTTCGTGGTGCTGAACACCATCCGTCACAAACTTCAAGATAGCAAATATTTGTCACGGCGTATCAGACATAAAACGACTCATGTTTCTTGGAATGATAACATTTATATTGCGCAATACAGGTTATAAGAAAAAAAGGAAAAAAAATGGCACGAGGTGACACATTTACCAAAACACATAATGAAAATTTTTTGCATCACAAACTTTGTTCACAGGACTTTTATCTTAAATTTATTTTTTACATCTATGATCTGAAAGTTAAAGTATTTTAGTGGATCTTCGTGGTGTTAAAGTAATATTTTAATTGACATATTAATTAATTCGTTCATTTGTCATACAGTTGAGACAGTAAATTTAAACCATTATATATATATATTATTTTGGTTGATTATTTGTAGAAGTAATGATAGAATAACACTTTATTTATTTATTTATTTATTTTGTTTTGTTTGTTTGTTTGTTGGATATTTTATGATTACTTGAAACAGAATATCTTTTGATTTCTTGATGTGATTATTAAAATTGTCCGCGCGATGTCAGTATCTGACTGTTGTGTGAGCTTTCATGGCATGGCGAGGCTCCTCCTTATTTTCCCTTTTCCGTTCTTCCTGCATCAGGGCTTTGTTAGTCGTTCGCCATTGTCCTCGGATACAGTCCACTCGTGGATTTAGCAGAAAACGTTTTACAGACATGCGGAAGGATTTTAGTTGTTTAACATTCACAGCAGTGATTTTGTAAAATGGCGTTAACAGAGGGACGTGTTTTCAAATCGTGGATATTTTTCAGTGTCTTTCTTCGCTTTGGGATTTTAACAGATGGGCAGATTGTGTATTCCATATCGGAGGAGGCAAACCCAGGCACGACAGTTGGAAATTTAGCTAAGGATTTTAACTTGAATTTACAGGACATTGAAAGGCGTGGATTTCAAATTGTGTCGGAGACCAACGGAAGGTATTTCGATTTGAATTTAAAGACTGGTGTTCTTCATGTTAAGGAGAGAATAGACCGAGAGGAGCTATGCGAACACAATGTGAAGTGTTCTTTACCTCTAGAAGCAATTGTTAATTCGCCTTTGAATATATACAGATTTGAGATAAATGTAGTAGATATTAATGATAACCCACCAAATTTTCTTAACTCAAAGACAACCCTAAATATTTCAGAATCAGCTTTTCCAGGGGAGCAGTTCGCTCTTCCAAGCGCCTTTGACGCAGATGTGGGCAGCAATTCAGTAAAGAGCTACAAGCTGAGTCCAAATGAACACTTTTCTCTGGATGTACAGAGTGGAGGAGATCAGAGTGTATCTGCTGAATTAGTGCTGCAGAAAGCTTTAGATCGAGAAAAACAGCATGTGATCCAGCTCACACTGACCGCTGTAGACGGAGGAAAACCTCCAAGATCAGGAACAATGCAGATATTAATAAATGTTGAAGATGTCAACGATAACATTCCTGTTTTCAGTAAAACGTTGTATAAAGCTCGCGTAAATGAAAACGCGCCGCCTGGAACTTACATTATTACAGTTCAGGCAAGCGACCCAGATGAGGGCGTAAATGGACAGATTGTTTACGCTTTAGTTAACAACGATAATGATAAAAACGTCGATTCATTTTCAATAAATCCGGAAACTGGCGAGATTACTGTGAAAGGTGATGTAGATTATGAAAGAAAAAATGCTGTGGAGCTCCGCGTGCAGGCGAAAGATAAAGGGCATAAACCAAGAGCGGCTCTTTGTAAAGTGTTACTGGAAATTGTAGATATTAACGATAATGTTCCAAAAATCTCTGTAACATCGTTGGTTAATACTGTAAAAGAAGATGCTCCGATTGACACAATGGTTGGAATGATAACTGTAACTGATAATGATGCTGGTAAAAACGGACAGGTAACCTTAAGGATTCAGGGCTCTGTTCCTTTTAAAGTTCAGAACTCCTATAAGAATTATTATACTTTAGTTGTAGACGGTCCTCTAGACAGAGAGCGCGCGTCCGAGTATAACGTGACCATCACAGCTACTGATGAAGGGACTCCGCCTCTCTCCAGCACCAGTGTCATTGCTGTACACGTTTCTGATGTGAATGACAACGCGCCGCGCTTTCCAGAACTCGTCATTAATGTTTATGTGAAAGAGAACAGTCAGATTGGAGCTGTTATTCATACAGTTTCTGCTTTAGATCCTGACGTAGGTGATAATGCCCGGATAACATATTCTGTACTGGAAAGCTCTAAAAGCGGCCCGGTAACATCCATGATCAACATCAACTCTGACAGTGGAGATATTCACAGTTTACAGTCGTTTAACTATGAGGAGATGAAAACGTTTGAGTTTAAAGTTCAGGCCACAGACTCTGGTGTTCCTCCTCTCAGCAGTAACGTGACTGTAAATGTTTTTATCCTGGATGAGAATGACAACAGTCCCGGGATTCTCGCGCCCTATTCCGAGCTCGGTTCCGTTAACACGGAGAACATTCCGTATTCTGCTGAGGCGGGCTACTTTGTGGCCAAGATCAGGGCTGTAGATGCAGATTCTGGTTACAATGCGCTGCTGTCTTACCACATCTCTGAACCCAAAGGAAACAATCTGTTCCGAATCGGAAGCAGCAGCGGGGAGATCAGGACTAAGAGGAGAATGAGTGACAATGACCTGAAAACTCACCCGTTGGTCATTTTGGTGTGTGATAACGGAGAGCCCTCACTGTCAGCGACTGTGTCTATTGATGTTGTGGTTGTTGAAAGCGCAGGTGACGTCAAGACTCCATTCAGACACGCGCCGATAAAGGAGGAGAGTTTCTCGGATTTAAATCTGTATTTGCTGATCGCCATTGTGTGTGTGTCCGTCATCTTTTTACTGAGCCTCATCAGTTTGATAGCTGTAAAATGCCACAGGACAGACGGCAGTTTGGGCAGGTACAGCGCCCCGATGATCACCACACACCCTGACGGGAGCTGGTCTTACTCCAAATCTACTCAGCAGTATGACGTGTGTTTTAGCTCGGACACGCTGAAGAGTGACGTAGTGGTTTTCCCCGCGCAATTTCCTCCTGCAGATGCAGAACTGATCAGTATTAATGGAGGAGACACTTTTACCAGAACACAAACACTTCCTAATAAAGAGAAGGTAAGAGATTACAGGATTTTTATTGCGATTATTTGTTTTCGCTTTGTAAAATTTCTGGAATTTAAGTGTTTCCTCATATCGACATGCGTTCTTATTGACTAAAATAACACTACTAAATTTTGATACTTCTAATATTTAAAGTGTCTTAGTGGTCAATGGTATTTTGCTGTAATATACACTTATAGGAATCGTTTAATAGATTATTATATATTAAAAACAGAATTCTGCGTTTTGGTGGAGCTGTCCGTGGTTCTGAACTAGATTCTGTTCGCGGCTTGTTTGAAATAACTACTTCTGTTCCTCTTTTTACTAATATTTATATATGTATATATATAAAGTGCTCACAAAATTGCTTAAATTGTGAAAGGATAACGATGCTGCACAAATAAACAACTGAAAGACGGCTAATTTTAAATTTAATTTTACTTATGCTAATATATTTATTTAATTCATTAATTTAGTTTTGTGAAGTCATCTTTGTAGTAATCTAAGAGAGTGATATAACAGTGTGTTGTTTATAATGAAATCTGGTGAAGTCGTTTGAAAATGCATATCTTTCTCTTGATATGCAAGATGAATACAGAACATGCTGATAAAAAATGTGTTGTGATGGCGAAAATGCCCTAAAATTCTCGAATATATTGGACACAATTAAATATCACAATCTTTTGTTATATTATTATTTAAAAAAAAATACAAATAACTTCTATTTGATATGATGATCCATTTGTGATATTAGTTTGTGTGTGTGTGTGTTTGCATATTGATTCATAAATCCGCTTGGTGTCACTCTAGACCGTTGAATCTCGAATCATCTCTGGTGTTTTGAAGCTCCTCCTGGTTTTAGTGGGGAGGAGATTTCACAGGGCTTTGTTTCAGAGAGACTGGAAGAGAATGTACGAAGGCCTCGTGTTTTCTCGTCGATAAAATGGAATATTGTCTGATTCTTCTTTATTCGCATTGATGAACTTGGAATACCGTCTTTTATTTCGTGGATTATTGCACGGGATTCACTGGATGTCGCAATGCTCTCGACGCATAGAAGGAAGTCTATTGTGATCTGTATTGTGCTCGTGGTTTTGGAGTGTTGTTGGGACGCGGTATCAGGGCAGCTCTCTTATTCCGTTTCAGAGGAGGTGAATCCGGGAACATCAGTGGGAAATATCGCTAAGGATCTAAACATTAATGTTCAGGAACTGGAGACGCGCGTGTTTCAGATTGTCACGGGATCCAAGAAAAAATATTTCGAGGTAAATCTAAAAACTGGATTTCTGTATGTAAATGAAAGAATAGACCGAGAGGAGCTTTGTGCCAAAGCACTTAAATGTTCAGTCAATGTAGAAGCTGTTATCAACAATCCATTGAAGCTTTATCAAATTGAAGTTAATATTGTGGATGTAAACGACAATTCTCCGTCTTTCAGCGAGAAATCACAAACGATAGAAATTGCTGAAACCACCACCTTGCCTGGTGTTAGATTTCCTCTCCATCACGCTACAGACGAAGATGTTGGAAAAAATTCTATAAATTCTTACAAGCTTAGCTCCAATGAGTATTTTTCTTTAGCTGTACACAAAGGAGGAGATCAGAGTGTGTCTGCCGAATTAGTGCTGCAGAAAGCTTTAGATCGAGAGAAACAGCCTGTGATCCAGCTCACACTGACCGCTGTAGACGGAGGAACTCCCTCTAAAACAGGCACATCTCTTATAATTATTAAAGTTTTAGATATTAATGATAATACTCCCGTTTTTAGTAAGCCTCTGTATAAAACAACCGTTTTTGAAAATGTGTCTATTGGAACAACAGTTGCTGTTTTAAATGCAACAGACCTGGATGATCGCAGTAATAGTGATATTGTTTATTCTATAATTAAAAGAGATCAGAGTAAAATCCTGCAGATTTTTGATATTGATCCGAATACTGGCGCAATCACAGTCAAAGGAAATATAGATTTCGAGGAGAACAATGCGTTTGAGATCCGCGCACAGGCCAGTGACAAAGGGCAGCCTCCGATGTCCACTCACTGCAAAGTCCTGGTGGAGGTGCTGGATATTAACGACAACGAGCCAGAGATAACCGTGACGTCACTCCTCAGTACAGTGAAAGAGGACGTCAGTATCGGCACTGCTGTCGCTCTCGTGTCAGTGATTGACAGGGACGGCGGCAAAAACGGTTTAGTTAATTGTGTTGTGTCAAACAAAGTTCCTTTTAAACTTGAGACGAATTACAAAAATTATTATTCTCTAGTAGTAGATGGACCTCTAGACAGAGAGCGCGCGTCCGAGTATAACGTGACCATCACAGCTACTGATGAAGGGACTCCGCCTCTCTCCAGCACCAGTGTCATTGCTGTACACGTTTCTGATGTGAATGACAACGCGCCGCGCTTTCCAGAGCCCGTCATTAATGTTTATGTGAAAGAGAACAGTCAGATTGGAGCTGTTATTCATACAGTTTCTGCTTTAGATCCTGACGTAGGTGATAATGCCCGGATAACATATTCTGTACTGGAAAGCTCTAAAAGCGGCCCGGTAACATCCATGATCAACATCAACTCTGACAGTGGAGATATTCACAGTTTACAGTCGTTTAACTATGAGGAGATGAAAACGTTTGAGTTTAAAGTTCAGGCCACAGACTCTGGTGTTCCTCCTCTCAGCAGTAACGTGACTGTAAATGTTTTTATCCTGGATGAGAATGACAACAGTCCCGGGATTCTCGCGCCCTATTCCGAGCTCGGTTCCGTTAACACGGAGAACATTCCGTATTCTGCTGAGGCGGGCTACTTTGTGGCCAAGATCAGGGCTGTAGATGCAGATTCTGGTTACAATGCGCTGCTGTCTTACCACATCTCTGAACCCAAAGGAAACAATCTGTTCCGAATCGGAAGCAGCAGCGGCGAGATCAGGACTAAGAGGAGAATGAGTGACAATGACCTGAAAACTCACCCGTTGGTCATTTTGGTGTGTGATAACGGAGAGCCCTCACTGTCAGCGACTGTGTCTATTGATGTTGTGGTTGTTGAAAGCGCAGGTGACGTCAAGACTCCATTCAGACACGCGCCGATAAAGGAGGAGAGTTTCTCGGATTTAAATCTGTATTTGCTGATCGCCATTGTGTGTGTGTCCGTCATCTTTTTACTGAGCCTCATCAGTTTGATAGCTGTAAAATGCCACAGGACAGACGGCAGTTTGGGCAGGTACAGCGCCCCGATGATCACCACACACCCTGACGGGAGCTGGTCTTACTCCAAATCTACTCAGCAGTATGACGTGTGTTTTAGCTCGGACACGCTGAAGAGTGACGTAGTGGTTTTCCCTGCTCAATTTCCGCCTACAGATGCAGAACTGATCAGTATTAATGGAGGAGACACTTTTACCAGAACACAAACACTCCCTAATAAGGAAAAGGTAAGAATGTTTTATTAAAAGTGAGGGAAACACGTTATTCTGTTCAATTTGGTTTAGAGCTGCAATTTCTCCTTCAATTGTAAGTGCTATATAGTTAATTCAGTATTATTTTTAGATTAAGACTGATGGGAAAATTAATTATGAATCATTACATTTTCCTCCAAAACAATTTTATTCCTGTTTTGCACAGGTTTAGAGTGTAGTTTTATCTTTTTTTGCACTAGCGCGCTCTGTCCGTGGTGCTGAAAACGCAAATGCTCTTAGAAATCCACTGCTATTTTATCCGATATTGCCATATACTTATGAATATATTTTGTTCCATGTCTTATCCTGTCTTGTAAGTTTACCACATTTTTAAGATTTAATTTTGTAGTTATTATATAACCTTGTTCAGTATTTGCGTTCAATGCCACTGTTATAATTAGACAGCCAGTATGATGTGGACACTTTTGCCATTTTAGACATTATCAAATTTGTTTTAATTGAATGCTCTTGCAACAGATTGATTAAACATATCAAAATATTTTATTTAGAAACTGTAGAGTGTGCAGTTGTCCGCACGGTGTCACTAGCCTTCCATTTTACAGGAGATTTTCCATAACTCCACTATAAGCTCCGCCTCATTTTGTAGCTTCCCGAGCAGAGAGGCTTTGTTCAGAATTCGCCATTGTGTCAGGAAGCTGCTGTAGTGCGCGGTTTCGTGTGAATATTTCCTCAGCGACTATGCTATCGGATTTTTACGATTTTTTCATATTCAGAAGATTTAGAGACAATGGAATCCAAAGGGCAATCAAAATTTCGGCTTTGGCTTTGTGTGTACTTTCTGTGTCGGCTTTGGAATATAACGGGCGGACAGTTTGTCTATTCCTTGTCTGAGGAAGCGAACCCAGGAACTGCAACTGGGAATTTGGTGAAGGATTTTAATCTGAATATTCAAGATCTTGAGGTACGAGGGTTTCATATAGTTCCGGGACCGAACAAGAGGTATTTTGATGTAAATACAAAAACTGGCATTCTCAGTGTCAGAGAAAGAATTGATCGAGAAGAGATCTGCGAGCAGAATGTTAAATGTTCGCTGCCTTTAGAAGCCATGATTAACTCTCCGTTGAATATTTACAGATTTGAAATAAATGTTGTTGACATTAATGATAATGCACCCGCATTTCGGACATCAGTAACATATCTGAATGTCAGCGAATCAGCTTTTCCAGGGGAGAGGTTTCCTATACAAAGAGCGTTTGATGCTGATGTTGGCATTAATTCGGTAAAGAGCTATAAGCTCAGTCCAAACGATCATTTCTCTCTGGATGTACAGAGCGGAGGAGATCAGAGTGTGTCTGCTGAATTAGTGCTGCAGAAAGCTTTAGATCGAGAGAAACAGTCTGTGATCCAGCTCACACTGACCGCTGTAGACGGAGGAAAACCTCCCAAATCCGGGACAATACAGATTACTGTTAATGTTGTGGATGTTAATGATAATATTCCTGTTTTCAGTAAGTCTTTGTATAAAGCCAAAACCACTGAGAATGCGGCACGTGGTACTCACGTGATCACCGTTCAAGCTGTTGATTTAGATGAGGGCGTAAACGGTGATATTATTTATTCAATTGTCAACCACGACAATGATAAAAATGTAAATGCATTCTCAATAAATCCTGAAACAGGTGAAATTACTGTGCAAAAAGATGTAGATTACGAGCAGAGTAATGCAATAGAACTTCGAGTACAAGCAAAAGATAGAGGTTATAACCCGAGAGCTGCTCACTGTAAAGTATTGGTCGAAGTTGTGGATGTGAATGACAACATACCAGTGATTTCTGTGACGTCTTTAGTGAGCACTGTTAAAGAAGATGCTCCAATTGGCACGATGGTTGGAATGATAACTGTAACTGATAATGATGCTGGTAAAAACGGACAGGTAACCTTAAAGATTCAGGGCTCTGTTCCTTTTAAAGTTCAGAACTCCTATAAGAATTATTATACTTTAGTTGTAGACGGTCCTCTAGACAGAGAGCGCGCGTCCGAGTATAACGTGACCATCACAGCTACTGATGAAGGGACTCCGCCTCTCTCCAGCACCAGTGTCATTGCTGTACAAGTTTCTGATGTGAATGACAACGCGCCGCGCTTTCCAGAGCCCGTCATTAATGTTTATGTGAAAGAGAACAGTCAGATTGGAGCTGTTATTCATACAGTTTCTGCTTTAGATCCTGACGTAGGTGATAATGCCCGGATAACATATTCTGTACTGGAAAGCTCTAAAAGCGGCCCGGTAACATCCATGATCAACATCAACTCTGACAGTGGAGATATTCACAGTTTACAGTCGTTTAACTATGAGGAGATGAAAACGTTTGAGTTTAAAGTTCAGGCCACAGACTCTGGTGTTCCTCCTCTCAGCAGTAACGTGACTGTAAATGTTTTTATCCTGGATGAGAATGACAACAGTCCCGGGATTCTCGCGCCCTATTCCGAGCTCGGTTCCGTTAACACGGAGAACATTCCGTATTCTGCTGAGGCGGGCTACTTTGTGGCCAAGATCAGGGCTGTAGATGCAGATTCTGGTTACAATGCGCTGCTGTCTTACCACATCTCTGAACCCAAAGGAAACAATCTGTTCCGAATCGGAAGCAGCAGCGGGGAGATCAGGACTAAGAGGAGAATGAGTGACAATGACCTGAAAACTCACCCGTTGGTCATTTTGGTGTGTGATAACGGAGAGCCCTCACTGTCAGCGACTGTGTCTATTGATGTTGTGGTTGTTGAAAGCGCAGGTGACGTCAAGACTCCATTCAGACACGCGCCGATAAAGGAGGAGAGTTTCTCGGATTTAAATCTGTATTTGCTGATCGCCATTGTGTGTGTGTCCGTCATCTTTTTACTGAGCCTCATCAGTTTGATAGCTGTAAAATGCCACAGGACAGACGGCAGTTTGGGCAGGTACAGCGCCCCGATGATCACCACACACCCTGACGGGAGCTGGTCTTACTCCAAATCTACTCAGCAGTATGACGTGTGTTTTAGCTCGGACACGCTGAAGAGTGACGTAGTGGTTTTCCCCGCGCAATTTCCTCCTGCAGATGCAGAACTGATCAGTATTAATGGAGGAGACACTTTTACCAGAACACAAACACTTCCTAATAAAGAAAAGGTAAGAATGTTTTATTAAAAGTGAGGAAAACACGTTTTTCTGTTCAATTTGGTTTAGAGCGACAATTTCTCCTTGAATGTTCAGTGTTGTATTATTCAGTATTATTTTTTAGATTAAGACTGGAGGAAATTAATTATGAACTATTACCTTCTTCTCCCAACTCTATTTTATTCCTTTTTTGCACAGGTTTAGAGTGCAGTTTTATCGTCTTTTGTACTAGCGCGCTCTGTCCGTGGTACTGAAAACGCAAATGCTCTTAGAAAGCCACTATTTTATCCGATAGTGCCATATGAAAGTATTCCTGTTTCATGTCTTATCCTGTCTTGTGAGATAACCTTTTTTTTAAAGATTTAATTTTGTAGTTATTAAATAGCCTTGTTCAGTATATGTGTTTGATGCCACTGTTACAATTAGACAGCCAGTATGATGTGGACACTTTTGCCATTTTAGACATCAAAATTGCTTTAAATTAATGCTCTTACAACTGATAGAATAAAAACACCAATATATTTTATTTAGAAACTGTAGAGTTTGCAGTTGTCCGCACGGTGTCACTAGCCTTCCATTTTACAGGAGAATTTCCATAACTCCACTATAAGCTCCGCCTCATTTTGTAGCTTCCCGAGCAGAGAGGCTTTGTTCAGAATTCGCCATTGTGTCAGGAAGCTGCTGTAGTGCGCGGTTTCGTGTGATATTTCCTCAGCGACTATGCTATCGGATTTTTACTATTTTGTCATATTCAGAAGATTTGGAGACAATGGAATCCAGAGGGCAATCAAAATTTCGACTTTGGCTTTGTGTGTACTTTCTGTGTCGGCTTTGGAATATAACGGGCGGACAGTTTGTCTATTCCGTGTCTGAGGAAGCGAATCCAGGAACTGCAGTTGGGAATTTGGTGAAGGATTTTAATCTGAATATTCAAGATCTTGAGATACGAGGGTTTCATATAGTTCCGGGACCGAACAAGAGGTATTTTGATGTAAATACAAAAACTGGAGTTCTCAGTGTCAGAGAAAGAATTGATCGAGAAGAGATCTGCGAGCAGAATGTTAAATGTTCGCTGCCTTTAGAAGCCATGATTAGCTCTCCGTTGAATATTTACAGATTTGAAATAAATGTTGTTGACATCAATGATAATGCACCTGCATTTCAGATATCAATAATACATCTAAATATTACTGAATCAGCCATTCCAGGGGAGAGATTTCCATTACAGGGCGCGTTTGACGCGGATGTAGGCAGTAATTCGGTAAAGAACTACAAACTGAATCCAAACGAGCATTTCTCTCTGGATGTACAGGGCGGAGGAGATCAGAGTGTATCTGCTGAATTAGTGCTGCAGAAAGCTTTAGATCGAGAGAAACAGCCTGTGATCCAGCTCACACTGAGCGCTGTAGACGGAGGAAAACCTCCAAGATCAGGAACAACAGAGATTATTGTTAATGTTGTCGATGTTAATGATAATATTCCTGTTTTCAGTAAGTCTCTGTATAAAGCCAAAACCACTGAGAATGCGGCACGTGGTACTCAAGTGATCACTGTTCAAGCTGTTGATTTAGACGAAGGTGTGAACGGTGAAATAATTTATTCAATAGTGAATCACAACAATGACAAAAATGTCGATGCATTTTCGATAAACTCAGAAACAGGTGAAATTTTTGTACAAAAAGATGTTGATTACGAGCAGAGGAATGCAATCGAACTCCGAGTACAAGCAAAAGATAGAGGTTATAATCCAAAAGCGGCTCACTGTAAAGTTTTAGTCGAAATCGTAGATGTGAATGACAATATACCGTTGATATCTGTGACGTCTTTAGTGAGCACTGTTAAAGAAGATGCTCCGATTGGCACGATGGTTGGAATGATAACTGTAACTGATAATGATGCTGGTAAAAACGGACAGGTAACCTTAAAGATTCAGGGCTCTGTTCCTTTTAAAATTCAGAACTCCTATAAGAATTATTATACTTTAGTTGTAGATGGTCCTCTAGACAGAGAGCGCGCGTCCGAGTATAACGTGACCATCACAGCTACTGATGAAGGGACTCCGCCTCTCTCCAGCACCAGTGTCATTGCTGTACACGTTTCTGATGTGAATGACAACGCGCCGCGCTTTCCAGAGCCCGTCATTAATGTTTATGTGAAAGAGAACAGTCAGATTGGAGCTGTTATTCATACAGTTTCTGCTTTAGATCCTGACGTAGGTGATAATGCGCGGATAACATATTCTGTACTGGAAAGCTCTAAAAGCGGCCCGGTAACATCCATGATCAACATCAACTCTGACAGTGGAGATATTCACAGTTTACAGTCGTTTAACTTTGAGGAGATGAAAACTTTTGAGTTTAAAGTTCAGGTCACAGACTCTGGTGTTCCTCCTCTCAGCAGTAACGTGACTGTAAATGTTTTTATCCTGGATGAGAATGACAACAGTCCCGGGATTCTCGCGCCCTATTCCGAGCTCGGTTCCGTTAACTCGGAGAACATTCCGTATTCTGCTGAGGCGGGCTACTTTGTGGCCAAGATCAGGGCTGTAGATGCAGATTCTGGTTACAATGCGCTGCTGTCTTACCACATCTCTGAACCCAAAGGAAACAATCTGTTCCGAATCGGAAGCAGCAGCGGGGAGATCAGGACTAAGAGGAGAATGAGTGACAATGACCTGAAAACTCACCCGTTGGTCATTTTGGTGTGTGATAACGGAGAGCCCTCACTGTCAGCGACTGTGTCTATTGATGTTGTGGTTGTTGAAAGCGCAGGTGACGTCAAGACTCCATTCAGACACGCGCCGATAAAGGAGGAGAGTTTCTCGGATTTAAATCTGTATTTGCTGATCGCCATTGTGTGTGTGTCCGTCATCTTTTTACTGAGCCTCATCAGTTTGATAGCTGTAAAATGCCACAGGACAGATGGCAGTTTGGGCAGGTACAGCGCCCCGATGATCACCACACACCCTGACGGGAGCTGGTCTTACTCCAAATCTACTCAGCAGTATGACGTGTGTTTTAGCTCGGACACGCTGAAGAGTGACGTAGTGGTTTTCCCCGCGCAATTTCCGCCTGCAGATGCAGAACTGATCAGTATTAATGGAGGAGACACTTTTACCAGAACACAAACACTTCCAAATAAAGAAAAGGTAAGAATGTTTTATTAAAAGTGAGGGAAACACGTTTTTTTCTGTTCAATTTGGTTTAGAGCAGCAATTTCTCCTTGAATGTTCAGTGTTGTATTATTCAGTATTATTTTTTAGATTGAGACTGGGGGAAATTAATTATGAACCATTACCTTCTTCTCCCAAATCTATTTTATTCCAGTTTTGCACAGGTTTAGAGTGTAGTTTTAAAGTATTTTGCACTAGCGCGCTCTGTCCGTGGTGCTGAAACCGCAAATGCTCTTAGAAATCCACTGCTATTTTATCCGATATTGCCATATACTTATGAATATATTCTGTTCCATGTCTTATCTTGTCTTGTAAGTTCACCCTTTTTTAAGACTTAATTTTCTAGTTATTATATAACCTTGTTCAGTATTTGCGTTCAATGCCACCGTTACAATTAGACAGCCAGTATGATGTGGACACTTTTGCCATTTTAGACATCAAAATTGCTTTAAATTAATGCTCTTACAACTGATAGAATAAAAACACCAAAATATTTTATTTAGAAACTGTAGAGTTTGCAGTTGTCCGCACGATGTCACTAGCCTTCCATTTTACAGGAGAATTTCCATAACTCCACTATAAGCTCCGCCTCATTTTGTAGCTTCCCGAGCAGAGAGGCTTTGTTCAGAATTCGCCATTGTGTCAGGAAGCTGCTGTAGTGCGCGGTTTCGTGTGAATATTTCCTCTGCGATTATGTTATCGGATTTTTACTATTTTCTCATATTCAGAAGATTTAGAGACAATGGAATCCAGAGGGCAATCAAAATTTCGGCTTTGGCTTTCTGTGTACATTCTGTGTCGGCTTTGGAATATAACGGGCGGACAGTTTGTCTATTCCGTGTCTGAGGAAGCGAATCCAGGAACTGCAGTTGGGAATTTGGTGAAGGATTTTAATCTAAATATTCAAGATCTTGAGATACGAGGGTTTCATATAGTTCCGGGACCGAACAAGAGGTATTTTGATGTAAATACAAAAACTGGCATTCTCAGTGTCAGAGAAAGAATTGATCGAGAAGAGATCTGCGAGCAGAATGTTAAATGTTCGCTGCCTTTAGAAGCCATGATTAACTCTCCGTTGAATATTTACAGATTTGAAATAAATGTTGTTGACATTAATGATAATGCACCCGCATTCCGGACATCAATAATACTTCTAAATATTACTGAATCAGCCATTCCAGGGGAGAGATTTCCATTACAAAGAGCGTTTGATGCTGATGTTGGCATTAATTCGGTTAAGAGCTACAAACTGAGTTCGAATGAACACTTTTCTCTGGATGTACAGAGCGGAGGAGATCAGAGTGTGTCTGCTGAATTAATGCTGCAGAAAGCTTTAGATCGAGAGAAACAGTCTGTGATCCAGCTCACACTGACCGCTGTAGACGGAGGAAAACCTCCAAGATCTGGTACAACAGATATCATAATTAACGTTGTTGATGTTAATGATAATATTCCTGTTTTCAGTAAGTCTTTGTATAAAGCCACAACCATTGAGAATGCGGCGCGTGGTACTCAAGTGATCACTGTTCAAGCTGTTGATTTAGATGAGGGCGTAAACGGTGATATAATTTATGCAATTGTCAATCACGACAATGATAAAAATGTAAATGCATTCTCGATAAACCCTGAAACAGGTGAAATTACTGTGCAAAAAGATGTAGATTATGAGCAGAGTAATGCAATAGAACTTCGAGTACAAGCAAAAGACAGAGGTTATAATCCGAAAGCGGCTCACTGTAAAGTTTTGGTCGAAATCGTAGATGTGAATGACAACATACCGGTGATATCTGTGACGTCTTTAGTGAGCACTGTTAAAGAAGATGCTCCAATTGGCACGATGGTTGGAATGATAACTGTAACTGATAATGATGCTGGTAAAAACGGACAGGTAACCTTAAAGATTCAGGGCTCTGTTCCTTTTAAAGTACAGAACTCCTATAAGAATTATTATACTTTAGTTGTAGATGGTCCTCTAGACAGAGAGCGCGCGTCCGAGTATAACGTGACCATCACAGCTACTGATGAAGGGACTCCGCCTCTCTCCAGCACCAGTGTCATTGCTGTACGCGTTTCTGATGTGAATGACAACGCGCCGCGCTTTCCAGAGCCCGTCATTAATGTTTATGTGAAAGAGAACAGTCAGATTGGAGCTGTTATTCATACAGTTTCTGCTTTAGATCCTGACGTAGGTGATAATGCCCGGATAACATATTCTGTACTGGAAAGCTCTAAAAGCGGCCCGGTAACATCCATGATCAACATCAACTCTGACAGTGGAGATATTCACAGTTTACAGTCGTTTAACTTTGAGGAGATGAAAACGTTTGAGTTTAAAGTTCAGGCCACAGACTCTGGTGTTCCTCCTCTCAGCAGTAACGTGACTGTAAATGTTTTTATCCTGGATGAGAATGACAACATACCCGGGATTCTCGCGCCCTATTCCGAGCTCGGTTCCGTTAACACGGAGAACATTCCGTATTCTGCTGAGGCGGGCTACTTTGTGGCCAAGATCAGGGCTGTAGATGCAGATTCTGGTTACAATGCGCTGCTGTCTTACCACATCTCTGAACCCAAAGGAAACAATCTGTTCCGAATCGGAAGCAGCAGCGGGGAGATCAGGACTAAGAGGAGAATGAGTGACAATGACCTGAAAACTCACCCGTTGGTCATTTTGGTGTGTGATAACGGAGAGCCCTCACTGTCAGCGACTGTGTCTATTGATGTTGTGGTTGTTGAAAGCGCAGGTGACGTCAAGACGCCATTCAGACACGCGCCGATAAAGGAGGAGAGTTTCTCGGATTTAAATCTGTATTTGCTGATCGCCATTGTGTGTGTGTCCGTCATCTTTTTACTGAGCCTCATCAGTTTGATAGCTGTAAAATGCCACAGGACAGACGTCAGTTTGGGCAGGTACAGCGCCCCGATGATCACCACACACCCTGACGGGAGCTGGTCTTACTCCAAATCTACTCAGCAGTATGACGTGTGTTTTAGCTCGGACACTCTAAAGAGTGACGTAGTGGTTTTCCCCGCGCAATTTCCTCCTGCAGATGCAGAGCTGATCAGTATTAATGGAGGAGACACTTTTACCAGAACCCAAACACTTCCTAATAAAGAAAAGGTAAGAGATTCCATATAGCCTACAGTTTGTTTGTTTTTTGCCATTTTCTTTTATAATATTTTTTTTTTACACAAATCTTTAAAATGCGTAAACCCAAAACAAACGGTTTTGTACTTTTCTTAAAGCTTATACCAGTCATTTTTTTCTTTTTGCTATGTTATAGCCTATTTCTCTCTTTGAAGCCACTTGGTGTCAGTATTGAAGTGTTTTGCAACGTTCGTGCGCGCCCACATTGGCTCCTCCTAGTCCTTACTTGAGCGCGCACTCATGCGCTTTTGTTCTATTTCGGCTTCATGGCTGTATGCATAGAAACAAATTACATACAGTGGAATAAAACCAAAGAATGGAACCTGTTTTATTAATATTATTTTTGCAGCGATTTGTGGAGTTTACAAAATAGATGCGTAATGGCTCGAATAATTCCTCTTAGCGGGACTGCTATTTGTCTGGTTTTGCTGCGCTTGCTGTCTACGGCTTCAGCCCAGATCTCATACTCCATTTCAGAGGAGGTGAACACGGGGACATTTGTTGGAAATATCGCAAAGGATCTTAATTTGAATATTCAAGAACTGGAATCACGCGGATTTCACATCCCCGCAGTTTTGGGAAGGAAATATTTTGAGGTTAATTTGAGAACTGGCGTTCTGTTCGTCAGCGAAAGGATCGACAGGGAGGAATTTTGCCCTGCCTCACCGCAATGTTCAGTGAATTTAGAAGCCATTGTTAATAATCCATTAAACCTGTTTCGCATCGAGATAAATATTTTAGACATTAATGACAATGCTCCGTCGTTTCGTGTTAGGTCTAAGCAGTTTAACATATCGGAGTATGCGTTTGTTGGAGATAGATTTCAGTTGCCGAGAGCGTCGGATCCTGATGTTGGAGCGAACTCTGTAAAGAGCTACAAGCTGAGTCCGAACGAGCATTTCTCTCTGGATGTACAAAGCGGAGGAGAGCAGAGTGTGTCTGCTGAATTAGTGCTGCAGAAAGCTTTAGATCGAGAGAAACAGCCTGTGATCCAGCTCACACTGACCGCTGTAGATGGAGGAAAACCTCCCAAATCGGGTACAATGCAGATAATCATAAATGTACAAGATGTAAATGATAACGCACCCGTGTTTGGTAAAGCTCTTTACAAAGTGCGTCTCGTTGAGAATTCACCAATGGGAACATTAGTCATAAATCTGAATGCCACTGATTTGGATGAGGGTGTGAATAGTGAAATTATTTATTCTTTAGTTCACCAAGACAGCGATGACAAAACAAACAACGTTTTTAAAATGGATTCCGCTACCGGTGTCATTTCAGTGCAGGGCAGTGTGGATTTTGAGCAACACAATGCTTATGAGATTCATGCTCAGGCTAAAGACAAAGGAGCGAGTCCGCGGTCCGCGCACTGTAAGATATTAGTAGAGGTTTTAGATATAAACGACAACGAGCCAGAAATATCATTAACGTCACAAGTGAACACAGTAAGGGAGGATGCTAAAAAAGAAACAACGGTGGCTTTGATAACGATATCTGACAAAGACTCGGGGAAGAATGGGAATACGCATGGGAAAGTAGTAGGTGATGTTCCTTTTAAATTACAGTCATCGTACAAGAATTATTATTCTCTTGTAGTGGATGGGCCTTTGGATAGAGAGCGTGTTGATCGATATAATGTCACAATCATGGCGTCAGATGAAGGGACTCCGCCTCTTTCTTCCACACGCGTTTTCACTGTGTATGTATCTGATGTTAATGACAATCCCCCACGTTTTCCAAATCCTGTTATAAATATATTTGTAAAAGAAAATGAGCCTAAAGGCCAAATCATTTACACTATTTCGGCTGTTGATCCAGATTCAGATGAAAATTCCAAAGTTACTTATGCATTACTGGAACCACTTCACAAATCTGGAACTACATATTCTGTTGTTAGTATAAACTCTGACAGTGGGGATATTCACTGTTTACAGTCGTTTAACTATGAGGAGATGAAAACGTTTGAGTTCAAAGTTCAGGCCACAGACTCTGGTGTTCCTCCTCTCAGCAGTAACGTGACTGTAAATGTTTTTATCCTGGATGAGAATGACAACAGTCCCGGGATTCTCGCGCCCTATTCCGAGCTCGGTTCCGTTAACACGGAGAACATTCCGTATTCTGCTGAGGCGGGCTACTTTGTGGCCAAGATCAGGGCTGTAGATGCAGATTCTGGTTACAATGCGCTGCTGTCTTACCACATCTCTGAACCCAAAGGAAACAATCTGTTCCGAATCGGAAGCAGCAGCGGCGAGATCAGGACTAAGAGGAGAATGAGTGACAATGACCTGAAAACTCACCCGTTGGTCATTTTGGTGTGTGATAACGGAGAGCCCTCACTGTCAGCGACTGTGTCTATTGATGTTGTGGTTGTTGAAAGCGCAGGTGACGTCAAGACTCCATTCAGACACGCGCCGATAAAGGAGGAGAGTTTCTCGGATTTAAATCTGTATTTGCTGATCGCCATTGTGTGTGTGTCCGTCATCTTTTTACTGAGCCTCATCAGTTTGATAGCTGTAAAATGCCACAGGACAGACGGCAGTTTGGGCAGGTACAGCGCCCCGATGATCACCACACACCCTGACGGGAGCTGGTCTTACTCCAAATCAACTCAGCAGTATGACGTGTGTTTTAGCTCGGACACTCTGAAGAGTGACGTAGTGGTTTTCCCCGCGCAATTTCCTCCTGCAGATGCAGAACTGATCAGTATTAACGGAGGAGACACTTTTACCAGAACACAAACACTTCCTAATAAAGAAAAGGTAAGACCTTTTAGGGGGCCACTATTAGTTCAGTTAAAATATACTTTATTTCCCTATGTTTATACAAAAATCTGACGTCTCCTGTTGAATGACGATCCGTTTTTAGATCGCCTGAGAGCTCTCCATGGTACTGAAACACACTGGGATTGAGCATATAGTTTGACTCTGTCAAGCAGCAACAGTGTGCTTAATGGTGCCTTATTGAATATCAACTTTTGTGTGGCCAAAGTAAACAGATTTCGTTTTAATTATATATATTTTTTATTATTACTGAAGGTTATTTATTATATTTTTTTTTTACATGGTTTGACCTCTTTATTATGCAGAGATACCATGGCTGTTTCTAGGTCTGAGCAAGAGTCAGACGGCTGTCACGTGAAGCGGATTTGTTGCTGTCTGTGTCATGTTGGTTAAAGAGGCCATGCTCGGCTTTTGTGTTCCGCTTGGAAAATCTCTGACACATAAACAGGGAAAAAAAAAGAATGCTGCTACTGGGCTTGAATTTACCAATGCTATCTTACCGAACACAAGCCTTTTCCCTATTATCTTCCTCATCTTTTTTCTTTCTTTCTTTTTCACTTACTGCAGACAGTGCTGGTTAGTACTGGTGGTGCACCTTTTTAAAATATTGTCTCTCCTGTTCCAAACACTCAACCTCTCTCTCTCTCTTTCAATCCATTTACAAGCTATTTCCCAATGGAAGTTTAATTTAGATTCAGTTTGTAAACAGGATTCAGTAGATTAGCATTAGCATAAAATTTTAACCACACACACACACTCTCTCTTTCTTTCACCATGCAGCTGAGGCCTCTCAGTAGGGGAGAGCCATAAGGATAATTTCTACAGCCTGTAATTTGAAGAAGGGCTGTCTTATATCCCTATATATAGTTCTGTCTCCTTCGCAAATTAAACCTCTATTTAATTTCCCACATTGTTTGCTTTCTCTCTTTCATCTGTCTATGCTTTTAAGCCGATCTGGTTGTGTTTGTCTCTGCTGTAGTCTTTAAAGGATTGCATGAGCTTGCATTGCAAATATGAATTTCTTCGAATTTGACTGCAGCATTTGAGATGATGGCTCCAGAAAAAAAAAACAAAAAAAAAACTGATGACCCATAAGCATGATTTGAGAATGTTCCAAAGAGAATTCTATTGTGTGCTTTTATACAACAGTTCTGTCTGGTTCTCGAATCTGATTGGCTGATAGCCGTGCGATATTTCAGTGATAACAGCACTCTTACCTTTTCACCATTTGTATCACTCCGCTTGAAGTGGCGGCCGATCAAATCAATCAAATTATTGAAGCGAGAACATCTGACCGTTTGTATAACAGAGTTATATTTGTGCACATTTCAATAATGTCCTGGTGCTCTCTTCTGTGCACAGCAACTGCTTATTTATAGCTTTTGTCTGCTTTAAATATGAGGATTTATTTTATCTCATCTTATTTTTTTTATTACAGTTTTACAGTAGACCTGCAGGTTTGTGCTTTTGCTGTGTTTGCTTTGTTGTGTTGAGCAGAACCACACAAAGCAGAATTCAGCTCTGTTATTGTCTCTGTGCCGGCTGAGATTTTCCTTCCAAGCTGATGCATGTTGCGTGTGTGGGAGAACAAGAGGGGGATGGGAGAGAGAAAAAAAGGGATAGAAAAAGGGAGGAGAGTGGGGGTGTTGAGAAAGGAGAGATGGGATAAAAGGTAGAGGGAGGAATACGCAGAGAGACAGACAGAGAGAAAGAGAGGGAGAGAGGAAATGGAGTGGGGGAAGGGACTGTAATTTTCCGTTCTGCGCTGCAGGAGCCCTTGGTTTGCAGGCTGAGCTCATAGCTGTGACATCATCACTGTCAATCACACCAAAACCCCACCCTGTGCTCCAGTTCTGCTGAGGACAAAGTCACTCTGACAACAACCGCAAACATAGTCATGTTGTTTATAGAGTGAGTGTATAGGTGCGTCTGTGTTGTGATACTTTGCTAATATGAGAAGAGGTTGCACAGTTGATATTTGTTGACCAGCAGTGTTCTGCAGCAGAGGTTTCATTACAGTCCTGCGATGACCCTGGTTTGTACAGAGCATTAAATCGATTTCATGAGTGCATTACTGAGATAGAAAGAAGAGTTCAGCTAAATGTTTTACATTTCAGCAGTTTCACTTAGTACAAGAGAAGTCCTCTCATTATGAACAGATAGACACTGAGTTAACATTAGTTGTGCTGCAGGGTAGATTTATTTTAATGTATTTATTTTAGAAAATTGGCCATTAAGACCATGTAATTACAACATTAGATCTCTCCTTGTATCATGACTTGCAAGAATGAGAGCGTTAAAGCAAAGACTTTTTTATTATTATTATTGTATCTTTGAATTAATTGTTATTTGATAAAATGGTATGTTTCAACTCTGTTCTTATCAATCAGTTCAACCTGTCCATTCAAATCAATCAGTTTGAACTCTGAATTGTGGCATGATTATTTTAACACAATTTTTATTGTATTTAGCCTTAAACATTTTGAATATAATTGGCAATATTGACTGTTTGGCTAAAGATTTAGAGCTAAATTAAATGCTAATTTAAATATTGAATGTTGTCATTTCTTTGCTCTATCGCCCTGTCCTAGTTTGTCCTACAGTTACCACATGACCCACAGTTCAGTGGGACAATTATCAACCAGTCACTCCATAAACAGGTTAGTGACATATGCTTCTTTTCTGTCTCCTTCACATTCTATCTGAACACACACCACAATGATGTTACATTGCAATCTTAGCACTTAGTGTCTTTTCCTATCCCTCCATCTTCAGGTTGTCATGACGACCAGGCTCTGTTTCTTTATAACTAGCCAATGCTGCATTTTGCCACACCCACAGAGAGAGAGAGGGGGTGGGGGGAAATGGGAGAGAGCATACAGAGTCTGCGTGAGCAGAAAGGGTGTGGTGAGCTGGTAAATGAACGGAAAAGAACGACAGTATAGTGTCAGAGGATGTTCATGATAAATGGGGAAGCAGGTGGTATCAGGCAAACAAATGAGGGTGTCAGGGAGACAATAAAACGGTTTCACTGAATTAATTCACTCTTTGGAGGGTGAGTGTAGAAACAGCAGCCGCTGGGAGTTTAGCCACTGATTAAACATGACAGAATTTATCATAGGCTTATTGAGAGACTGAGACAGAGAAAGAGAGAGAGAGAAAAGGAGTATGAGAAGATGATGACAATTTGTCTTTCCCACAAAGTTGGTATATTTTGTTTCTAATAAAGCAATTCAGTGGTGCAGTTTTATCATTTTAGATGTACAGGTCAGGCTTTTGACTACTGACATAAAATCTGGGGAATATATTAGCTTGTTCTGCTTGGAAAAACCTTTAAATTGTAGTATAGTGATATGTTCTCCAGATGACACTGAAGGAATTAGCAGAAATTAGCAGAAACGTTATTTGCAAAATTTTGTTTTGTGCCCTATACATGTGAAGTGAAGTGACATGTGGCCAAGTATGGTGACCCATACTCGGAATTTGTGCTCTGCATTTAACCCATCCAAGTGCACACACACAGCAGTGAAAACACACACCATGAACACACACCCGGAGCAGTGGGCAGCCATTGCTGCGGCGCCCGGGGAGCAGTTGGGGGTACGGTGCCTTGCTCAAGGGTCTCACCTCNATATATTAGCTTGTTCTGCTTGGAAAAACCTTTAAATTGTAGTATAGTGATATGTTCTCCAGATGACACTGAAGGAATTAGCAGAAATTAGCAGAAACATTATTTGCAAAATTTAGTTTTGTGCCCTATACATGAAGATGTAATGATGAGTACTGAATATTAACAAAGCAGAGTGTACAATTGTCGCAAGGAATTTGAGAACCAATAGGAAACACAAATCTGGACATTTGTCTTTGCAAAAATCTTTCAGTAGGTCATTATAAACCTGGCGCAGTTTGACAAACTTAAGCAGCTATTCATTTCCCTGATGTATAGAAGCTTGTTTCCACTATGAAAAAAAGGTCATTGCAACTTATTTTTTCTTAGAATTGTGTTATAAAGTCAGAATTGTGAATTATAAAGTCAAAATTGTGAGTTATAAGGTCAGAATTGTGTTATGAAGTCAGAATTGCGTGATATAAAGTCAGAATTGTGAGTTATACAGTCAAAATTGTGAGATATAAACATGCAATTCTGAGAAAAAAGTCAGAATTGTGAGATAAAAAGCCGCAATTAGCTTTTTATTTTTTTATTTAGTAGCAGAAACAAGCTTCCATACTGATGCATTAATTTATCAACCTATTCACTTTTCACAAAAAAAAAGCATAAAGAAAGAAAGAATCTTATAGCAAGCCAACTGTTATGTGTACTACAGTATGTGTTGTTAATGTATAAAAATATTATGAACAATTCTGACTATGGAAAGCTGAAAGTGACAATTCTTGTTTCAACTGCATTGGACAAAAAGTTAGTATTAGTAGTACAGAGATTAATGGAACAATTCACATCTTCAACTGCTTCTGATTTTGGTACATTTTGCTTTGTTTTGTCTCAAGCTATATTCAAAATTTTACTTGGAAACAATGACTGATATAACATTTCACAATTATTCTGAAATATAATATATCTATTTTATAAATGGATGACCTGATGTGCATTCACAGTTGTCTGGCCTCTATAACCAAGCAGCAAAAAGAAAAACAGAGAGGGAAGGGGAAACTTGGCTGCTTGATATTCTGGTTTTCACACATTTACGGAGCCCTCAGTAGTGGCTTTGTGACTCTGTCTGTGCTGAGGACTACTGAGGCTTGTCTGAATTGCCTGATAGCTTTGTTTCACCTCCACAGGCGTCTGTTTTAGAATCAGGCTTCTGAAGGGCAACCGGTGCTGAGGCAGCAGGGTTTATCAGGGCCCCAGAGGTTGAATTGTTTTTTGTTCAGTAAAATCCTGGCCTGTTCTCTGACGGAGAAATGTAATGGAGGAGAAATTACACACGCTTTGGGATCTCAGATCCGGGGATCACGTTGGCATACAGATATGAAGAGAGTTCTGGGTGTGTTTAGCTGTGCCTGCAGAGAATACAACAGAGAATTTTGAATGTTTTATTTATTCTGCAGTACCTAAAAGTCGGTTTGAAAAAGTGCTAGAAGTTTGAATGCTTGTCTAAAAATCTAGGCTATGATTAGCAATGCCTGTCTTGGGAGTTTTGTTTAATTATTAGAGAAATCTATAAATATATTTGGTTTGCACTTAATTTTAGAGTATGTGTATTTACATGAACTTACAGTGTACTTACCCAAGAAAATAATTAGTAATATAAGGTAACTACACGGGTTAAGGTTGGGTTTAGGTGTAGGTTCAGGGTTAGTACCTAGTTATTACACAGTTATTATAATTACTGTATTAAGTACATAAAATGTACATGGGGAAATGGACTGTAAAATAAAGTGCTACCAATATTTGTTCTGACAATGTTTCAATGTGATTATAGTACTTTCTCACTTTATTTAATTCTCATTCGTTGATGATTGGTCAGGATGTGACAGATTGTTTAACAGTAATGCAGTCATTCAAGGGTGGCAGAGAAGGAAAAAAGGAGGAAGAATAGATTGTCTTTAAAATAGTTTATACTGCAAGAGAAATGGAAGAGATGACTGGCAGACATAAGTACTGAGGATAAGAGTTTAGAGATGAGCTTTGAAAAGATCATTTATTTGTTCTATTCCATTGTTTCTTTGTGTCTTTGGAGTTAGGTTAAAAAAACAACAACAACAGAGCAAGAGACAGGATCTAATGCATTCTGATATTTGAGATGTAAAGGCCTGCAGTTCTTCTTTTGTACCCATAGAGGTCTGACTTTACCCATCCAACAACATCCAGTACATACTGACACACCCAGTCATCTTCTTTTCTTCTTGGTATTTCAGGATATATCAATATTCTGGTCTCCTAGAAAAAAAAAATAGTAAAGGTGTCATGAGGGGAAAAAAAAAGTTCAATTCAGTTCAATTCACATTTATTTGTATTGTGCTTTTCACAATGCATATTGTTTCAAAGTAGCTTTACAGAAAATGCATGTGTCTATCAAGTATCAAGTATCAAGTATCAGAAAATGCATGTGTCTTCATTACAATTTACAGTGATCTTATTTAAATATCACACAGTTCGCTAACATATTAGTTTTAGACAGAAACAATGAGCTCAAATGATTACAATATATAGAAAATTTAGCATTGGTGCATGAACTTTATAAAAGGTGTACTTTATTAAACATGATATTGATATTTGTATGTGTAGCTTATGCCATTGCATTGCTTTAATCATCAGTATACATAGCAAAAGTTGTGTACATTAAATTGCACAATACAAATTTTGAATTTAATTAGATGAAAAAAAACAGAATTATATATTTCTATAGCAAATAAAATGTCATGTTAAGGAAATATATTTCTGAAACAAACATCTATGCAAAATATTAAAAATTAGATAACATATAATCATAAATAAAAACAATATAATATTTTTTGAATAGAGCATGGTTGTTTTCTGATGATATCACCCTTTTACTATGAATGATAGATGCAGTGAGGTCATCACTCGTGGCCCTGAGCAGAGTGACAATGAAGAGGGAAGTCCCAGTCAAACAGAAGCCACGAAACTGACTCACACACATTTTGTAGACAGACAACACTGACTCACACACTCTCATAAAGACATGTGAGGACAATTCAACACATGAATTATACAGAAGACACTCTCATAAACATTAGTGTTCAGACTCACCTCTAACAACTGTGCAACAGTCTCAAAGCTGGTCCCGCAAAGCTCTGTGCTGCACAGTAGCCATTATTGCAGTCTAATGAATGTCTTTTTAAAGGGGCAATAACTGCACTGTAATGATCCAGCGTTAATATTTTAGAGTCATTTATAATGAGTGAGTAGTGCTGGAAATGAATATCTAACAGTAGCACTTTGATGAGCTTTAGACTCTGATACAGAGAGGTGAGGAGATTTTTCTTACCCTTTCTCTGTCATGTTCTGCACTATGCTGTCAAGTCTGCAAGAATTAAGAACAAATTTAGAGAAATCTATCTATCTATCTAGATTTTTTAATCCTGCGACTTTATTTCCTTTTGTAATAGTCTTTAAATGGTCTCAGACATTTGTATGCCAGGATAAATAATGTGTGTATTTACTGCTTACATGTAGAAAGTCTGATAGTTGAAGTTAAGGTGCCTTAAAGAACTTTTAATTTTAATAAGACATATTTCAGAGGAAGGCAAATAAATGGGTGGTCGATGAGAATTGTTCGTTTTTGATTAAATGGTTCCCATGACAGAAATATTCATTCATTGCATAACATCGATGATACTTGTTTGGGTGAGTTTCGGCTTCAGATGGAGCAAAGAACCGTCTTTTTTGTTTAGTCTGACAGGTGTCCGTTTGAGCAGTGAGTAGGAGAGATAACTTAATCGAAATCCCCGAGGGGGAAAACAATTAGCTGCAGACAGCAGATGGATGCGATTCTAACAGGTAAAGCAGGGAGATGTCAATGTTGTACAAATGCATCACAGCACAATGAGACACAGAAAACGACAGTGAGAGAATGTGTGTGCGCGTGTACGTGCTAGACAGACCTCGAAGGAAAGGCCAGGTGTTTGAATCAGCTTGCGTGCATAATTGGCGAGATTACCGCTGATGTTTTTTGTCCCCCCTCTTTCAAATGGGCGTAAACAGCCGTGCGTGTCCCGCGGGGAGCGTCTGTGAAATGTCAGGGCAGCGCAGTCAGAGCTCACCTTTGCAGAGTAAAAATAGGAAAGAATAGATGTGAAGAATTTGGGTTTGAATGAGCAAAGAATGTTTGGTAAAACATTAGTATGGGGAACAATTCTCACTTTTAACTAGTTGCTTATTAGCATGAATATTACTAGAATATTGGCTATTTATTAGTACTTATAAAGCACATATTAATGCCTTATTCTGCATGACTATATTCTACATCCTTTAATCCTACCCAATACCTAAACTTAAATGCTACAACAACTACTTTACTAACTATTAATAAGCAGTAAATTAGGAGTTTATTGAGGCAAAAGTCATAGTTAATAGTGAATATGTGTTCCCTATACTAAGGTGTTACCGAATATTTTAGCATACGGCTTTATGGAGTTTGCACAGCACAATCACTACCATTTTTGAACATGGAGCAACAGCAATTTATTTTTTGTAGGAAAAAGTTACATGAAAACTGAAAATTTACAGTTGCTTGTCATGGGAGAGCAATAGGAAGATATGTAAGAATGTGCAGTGTTCGGGGAAGACATAATAGAGTGCGTAAAAATGAACAAGCAACTGTGAATTTTCAGATTACAAATACATTTCTACAAATATTAATGTGCTGTATAAATAAAAATGTTCTGTCCCAGTTTATATTATAGGTGTCTTTAACTACTATGTACTAACATTTAAATTAATCATTTGATACAATGCACTTATTGTGTACATACATGTTTTACATTGTACTTACAGTACAGACCAAAAGTTTGGAACCACTAAGATTTTTAATGTTTTTAAAAGAAGTTTCGTCTGCTCACCAAGGCTACATTTATTTAATTAAAAATACAGTAAAAAACAGTAATATTGTGAAATATTATTACAATTTAAAATAACTGTGTACTATTTAAATATATTTGACAAAGTAATTTATTCCTGTGATGCAAAGCTGAATTTTCAGCATCGTTACTCCAGTCTTCAGTGTCACATGATCCTTCAGAAATCATTCTAATATGCTGATTTGCTGCTCAATAAACATTTATGATTATTTTCAATGTTGAAAACAGTTGTGTACTTTTTTTTTCAGGATTCCTTGATGAATAGAAAGTTCAAAAGAACAGCATTTATCTGAAATACAAAGCTTCTGTAGCATTATACACTACCGTTCAAAAGTTTGGGGTCAGTAAGAATTTTTATTTTTATTTTTTTGAAAAGAAATTAAAGAAATGAATACTTTTATTCAGCAAGGATGCATTAAATCAATCAAAAGTGGCAGTAAAGACATTTATAATGTTACAAAAGATTAGATTTCAGATAAACACTGTTCTTTTGAACTTTCTATTCATCAAATAATCCTGAAAAAAAATATTGTACACAAATATTTTGTACAATTGTACACATTAAATGTTTCTTGAGCAGCAGATCAGCATATTAGAATGATTTCTGAAGGATCATGTGACACTGAAGACTGGAGTAATGATGCTGAAAATTCAGCTTTGCATCACAGGAATAAATTACTTTGTCAAATATATTTAAATAGTACACAGTTATTTTAAATTGTAATAATATTTCACAATATTACTGTTTTTTACTGTATTTTTAATTAAATAAATGTAGCCTTGGTGAGCAGACAAAACATCTTTTAAAAACATAAAAAATCTTAGTGGTTCCAAACTTTTGGACTGTACTGTATATTTAAAAAAATATCTGCATGTAATTATAGCTGTAATTAAATCTATAATTACACTGTTGACCCTTTATTTAAACCACCCTTAACCCATACCACCAAACCTGTCCCTAACCTTACCCTTATCCCTCCTCAATAGCAGCACAAGCATTTTGGGTTGCACTTTATTTTACAGTACGTGCACTTACATGTACTTACACTGTACTTATCTAAGAAAGTACTGGTTAATATAAGGTAACTACATGGGTTAAGGTTAGGTTTATGGGTAGGATTAGGGTTAGTACATAGTTATTACCCAGCTATTGTAATTACTATAATAAGTGCATAGTATGTACATGGGGAACAGGACTGTAAAATAAAGTATGGTTACACTTTATTTTAAGGTGTCATTGTTACAGACTAATTATATGTAATTAGTGCACAATTTACTGTTATTACTATGGTAAGTACATGTAACATATGTAACAAGGACACTAAAATAAAGTGTTACCTAAACAGTGCTTTCAGGATTTCGGGGGACTTTTTTCAGATTTCCGCGGCCTAAAATGACTGAATTTGCGCCGGCTTTTCTCAAAATTTGCGGCAATATTTACAATTTTCATGGTTTCACAGAGATCATCGCCCCCAGTGGTGAAAAATTGAAATTTTGAAACGTTTCGAAACACTTATGACGTAACAAAGCCTCATTTACTGAAATCACTTGACTTTGGCAGTTTGATACACGCTCCGAACCACTGATCCTAAACAAAAGATTCGGAAAGCTGCGAAGCTTCATGAAGCAGTGTTTTGAATCGCCCATCACTAGATATTGTTGAATAAAGTCATTATTTAGTTTTTTTGGCACACAAAAAGTAATCTCGTCTCTTAATAACATTAAGGTTGAACCACTGTAGTCACATGAACTGTTTTAATTATGTCTTTAGTAGCTTTCTGGGCACTGAAAGTATAAATTAACTTGCTGTCAATGGACGCCTCACCGAGCCATCGGATTTTATCAAAAATATCTTAATTTGTGTTCCGAAGATGAATGAAGGTCTTACGGGTGTGGAACGACATGAGGGTGAGTAATTAATGACAGAATTTTCATTTTTGGGTGAACAACCCTTTAAGTTCTAAGGTGGCACCAGCCCCTGATTTAGCAGTGCTGTGAAGACTGACAGAAAAGCACTGAGCTTGAGTTGAGATCCAGATAATATCATCTTTTTTATTATTATTAATAAATATTAAAAATATATATACTAGGGTGTGGAAATGGCTAATAAGCCAATAAGTGCTCCTCTGCAGCATCTACTACAGTGATAATTTATTCTTTTTTATTTCTAAATAAGTGTTTGCTTTCCTACATCGTGAAACTAGTTTTACAAATCGGTACACACTATTAAGTATGAACAAATAATATTTTGGACATCACATTAAAAATAACATTCAAACTGGGCAATATTTAAAGCTTTGAAGTGCTGGAAAAAAGTTGTGTGAAGCACTTAAAAGCACTCGAAAACATGAGACCATTTCTGCCACAAGTTATTTCTGTTAGTGTCACAATGTTTCTCATGGTTTCCAGATTACATGTGCGCTGGGAAGAAACCGCTTGAATTCACCTCAGAATTAATAACATCGCTGTGAAATCTTGTGAGAAGCGTTCACATTCGTCGCAGAATTCTCTGTTAAACCACAGATATCAGATCAAATATCAGATATCATATATTCTGCGGTGAATTGAAGCGGTTTCTTCTCAGCACACGTGTAGAAATGTTGTTGTGTGATCGAGATCGGCCTGCTGCTCTGAACTCCAGTCGCGACGCGTTGTCTATTATTGGTCCGAGCTGCGCACCTCAAACATGCATGTTGCGACGACGTCACGGGACGTGTCTAAGCCCAAAATCTGCAGAAAACCTGTGACAATTAAGAAAAAATGCAAGATCCTCTGATTGCTGCGGAGTTTACTTGATTTTGTGATAAATTCAGCGATCGAAGAATCGCGAAATCCTGGAGGGACTGCCTTAAGTGCTACCATGTTTTGCAATACAATATGAACACAATAAGTACACTGTAAGTACATGTTTTTGATGTAATTACGTAGTAGTTAAGGACACCTAATATATTTTAGTGTACTGACTTTTTCTAGTAAATTTTTACCTACTGCTGAAATCTGTATCTAAAAAGCTCAGTATGATAGACAAGAACATTCAGCTCTAGACAAAATTGACATTCTTGAAAACAGACAATGTCAAAAACACATGACATTTGTATATAAGAAATATTTCCATGGTGAAAAAACATCTAAACGTTTTGACTAGTGTGGCTCACACAATGAAAAAACGCTTTTTATTTTGTTGGCATTGGCCAATTTACTAACACAGTAATTAGGTTTTAAAGCACAAATTAAATGTTTTGGGTGAGTATACATTTTGCAGACATGCAATAGAGTTCTGATGTTCCAGAAAACAGTTGTGACAGTTGTACTTACAGTTTCCTTGCCAAAGCGATTGAATAAAAACTGTAAAACCTCCAGTTTCTCCTTTTCTCATTTTCTCCTCCCTCTTTCTCTCTTAAAAACTCTTGTGCTGTTCAGACCTAGTCGCTGCGTTCTCTTTTGTCGTGGGCAAACAGATTCTTCAGAGGCAGAGAGGGAGGAAGGCGGGGGAGTGTTTACTGGCCCTGTGGCCCGATGATTCAAAGCACCGGGTTCTTTTAGGTCATTCGGCCTAAACATCAGCCTAAACAGCACTGCTATTTGTACAGCAAAGCCTGCCAGACATCACAGTCTCAACGCCCCTTGTTGTCACACATTTTATTACAGTAAATATTTGTCAGGGTACGTTTATTTTTATGTAGTCACATTCCTTAAAGTCTTGACTACAAAGGCAGGTGTTTAGGTCAAGTCGACTGTACATCTTCATTGGATCGACATGGACCCAGGTCATCTTCATTGCAAGTCATCATGCAAAGCTGATCATATACTACTATAATCCATAGTCTGGTCACTTCTGCCCAGAGACAGCGTGAGCTGGTGGCTCGGATGTGTGAGATGTGTGCTAATGTCTGACTGGAGAGAAAGCCAGATACACAGCCCAGAGTTTATAGCTTCCAATGGATATCTAATAGCCCCAGTGGACATTAATAGATATAGTGTCAGGACTGTTGGCGGCTGATGTAATTTCCCACCCTAGCCTTGATTAATTAAAGAGTTGGATTGGTTCCTGTGAGGTACCATTATTTCACTTGAAGCTCAGCATCGAACAGGCTGCAACAAGTGGACCCACAAACCGTATAAGGGATGTATTTCAGTTTTATCCGTATTTGATTTGTTTTGGGTTTTTGTATGTCTTGCATAATGTGTAAATAGTATTAATGATTATTTAGCTATACTCGAATCGTCCTCTTCACTGTTCATCAATGGTGGAATGATCTTCCCAACCTCTGAAGAGCAAGATATTATATCTATTCTGGCCTGTACTAATCTTGTAACTTTGTATTGCAGCACTTGCCTCTTTAGGAGGAATTGCTTTGTTGTATTTCTCATTTGTTATATTCCTTTGCTGGTTTGCTGTTGATTATGAATTAGGAATTGCATTTGGCATATGTGTACACATATACAAAGATTATTATTTTTTATTTTTTTATTTTTTTACAGACAGATAGGTATAGAGGATGAAAGGAGCTTCATGTTGGATCGGAAGGTTCGTCCCTGCACCTGTTTTGTGCATTAAAAAATGAACAAGTGGATGTGCACCATGTTAACAGCAAAAGAGGGGCAAGAGATTAGAAGGAAGTGTGTGGGAGAGGCACAGCAGTCAGAGATGCTTCATTTGTAATCGGTGACAATTTAATCTGTCAGTTTTGGGGACAGTAGGAAAAGCGAGTGAGTGGCCAGCCAGTGAGTGCTGACGGATAACTATAAGAGCTGTCAGCAGTATCGAACGCATAGACGCTGAGTAGTGAGATGAAAGGCGAGAAAAAAAGAGTCAGGATACTGTCAATCAGTATTTTATATGTTTATTAAAATCCAAACATGTCGCTGTGATGATATAAAATGAACTGCTCTTATTAAGGTGAAATGTCATTTAATGAGAAATGAAAATGTCCGTATAGAATTCAATTTAGTCACCTCAGTTGTGCGCTGAGAAGAGGAGACAATGAAAAAAAGGGCGGTGGCACTGTCTCTGTGATTGAATGCAGCCGTGTTTTCAATCGATATTAATGAGAATGTTTTGAAAACAAGACGAATGCTGTAAAGGCGAAAGAAAGCTATCTTTTCCTTAATATACTTTTGATTTTTAATTCTTCGTGGCGCATCTGGTTGTTAATAGGCTTGTCGGTGTTTTTGTTCGGAGGTGCTGAAATGCAGTGAGCTGCGCTGGTTAGAGCGCGTTGCTCCCATCCCCCGCCTGTTCAGCACAGGGTGAGGGAGGGGGACAGGAAAGAAAGAGAGGGAGAGAAAGGGAGCGATAGGCAGCACCCTTGTGAGGGGAACAAGAGTCAGCTTCGCGGAGAGGAGAGAAGAAAAAGAGCTGAGGCGCAAACAAAAGAGAGAACATGGAAGAAGCAGGAAAATGTCTGTTTGAAAAGGCAAGCGCAGCGGAGACTTTGGTCATCCTGCACACAGTCTGCCCGTTTTTTGGATGCCGTGGTTTGGAGCTGTTGCGCGGCGAGCTCTAAAGGCGGAAAGCGGTTTTTAATCCGTCTGTGGATGTTGCCAGCTTGCGATGGCTGTTGCAGGGCGATGTAGCTGCATAAAAGAGAACGTGCCTCTTTGTTTATGTTTCTTCATTGTTCTACTAAGTGTCCTTACAGATGCACAAATTCGCTACAGCATTCAGGAGGAGCTGGAGAGCGGCACTGTCGTTGGGGATCTTGTGCGGGATCTCGGGCTGGAGCTGCGAAAGCTTTCCGCGCGTCGGATCAGAATCAGCTCCGACAGTGCGAGGCGATACTTCAACATCAACCACAAAACTGGTAAGCTTGTTATAAGCGACCGGATTGACCGCGAAACGCTCTGTGAATTCAGCGGGACCTGCACGCTTAGTCTCGACGTGGTGTTAGAAAGCCCATTTGAACAGCACAGCGTGGATGTTGAGATTTTGGATGCAAATGACAACTCGCCGCTTTTCCCTCGAGACGAGTACCAGTTGGAGATCTCCGAGGGCGCACAGCCAGGCGCGCGGTTTTCCATTGAGGGCGCGCAAGATTCTGACGACGCCTCAAATTCCGTGCGCCATTATCGCCTTACCTCAAACGAACACCTGGCGCTCGATTCAACAAAACCACCTGCAGATGGAAAACACGTAGAGCTCGTGCTGAAAAAACCTTTCGACCGCGAGCTTTTGCAGTCTCACCAGTTTCTTATCACTGCTACTGATGGTGGATCGCCTCCGCGCTCGGGCACAGCCAAAATCAACGTGCGCGTTTTGGATACCAATGACAACGTGCCAGTCTTCGACAGCTCCGTGTATAAAGTGAAACTGCGGGAAAACTCTCCCGTTGGCGCGCTGGTAATTAAACTAAACGCCACAGATAGAGATGAGAGCTCCAATGGGGAGGTGTATTACTCTTTTAGCTCGTACACGCCAGATCGAGTGAGGCAGATGTTTTCTGTAGACACAGACAGTGGGGAAATTAGAGTAATGAGCAATGTGGACTATGAAGAAACCAACAGCTATGAGATGTATATCCAGGCAGCAGATCGAGGCCAAGGTGCCGTGGCAGTGCACTGTAAAGTGGTGGTGGAGGTGCTGGATGTGAATGATAACCCTCCTGAGATTGTGCTCTCCTCCCTCTCCAGCCCAGTTCGAGAGGATGCTCGGGCAGACACTGTGGTGGGTTTAATAAGCATAAATGACAGAGACTCTGGACAAAACAAACAGGTCAGCTTGGATATCATTCCCCCTAACCTTCCCTTTAAAATCAAATCATTCCGAAACCATTACACCATTGTTACCTCAGCCTTCCTGGACCGTGAGACTATATCATCATATAATGTCACAGTTACAGCCACGGATGGTGGAACGCCCCCTCTTTCATCCTCAATGACGGTTCGAGTGGAAGTGGCAGATGTGAACGACAATCCGCCACGTTTTAAACAGACTTCATACACTGTTTATGTTGCAGAAAACAATGCGGTCAGTGCACCTCTGTGCGTCGTAAAAGCAACGGACCCCGATGCTGGTGAGAACGCTCGCATCACATACACCGTCCTCAATGACAACAACCATGGTATTTCCGTGGCATCATACGTTTCTGTCAAACCTGCCACGGGTGAGGTGTACGCACTACGATCTTTTGACTTTGAGAAGTTGCGTGAGTTTCATTTCCAGGTTAAAGCTCAAGACAATGGTGTGCCACCTTTGAGCAGGGTGGCAACTGTCTATATTTACATCATGGACGCCAACGACCACAGCCCACGGTTTGCTCGCCCAGCGTCGAACGGCTCACACTCCACAGAGACTATTTTGCGTAACTCAGAGGCAGGCTTCCTTGTTTCACGTGTGCTGGCTTGGGACTTAGATGCTGGTGAAAACGCCTGGTTGCTCTACAGCCTCCATCACCCACCTGAACTGGACTTGTTTAAGGTGCACGAGCACACAGGTGAGATCCGCACAACACGGAGAGTAATCGAGGACAATTCCACTGTCTTTAGCCTGACGGTGCATGTACGCGACCATGGTTCGCCTCCTCGCTCCGCATCTACAACAATCACCGTCGGCGTCATGGAGCTTCCACCCAAAGTGGCCCCAGACCCAAAACGTATAATCAGACCACATGGCACAATGATGTTCTCCGAAGTGACCCTGTATCTTCTTATTGCCCTTTGTGCCACCACCTTTGTTTTCTTGCTCACTATCTTCGTCCTAGCAATTGTTCGCTGCCATGCCTACTGCAGCCAACCAGATGCTTGCTCCTGCTCGCCTTGCTGTGGGTCCAAGAAGAAAAAGAAGGCGACTATGAAGAAGGCAGCCAAAGATGGTGGTGGTGGTGGTGGAGGAGGTGGTGGTGGGGCTGCCGGTGGTGGAGCCACAGGTGGAGCTGGGGCCGCTGCTGGTGGGGTCACGGTCCAGCAACAGTCCGCGGTGCTACGGAGAGATCTGAAAGTGGAGCCACACTACATTGAGGTCCGAGGAAATGGCTCTCTAACTAAAACGTACTGCTATAAGACCTGCCTGACTGCCACCTCAGGAAGTGACACTTTTATGTTCTACAATACGGGCCGACCGCTGAGTGGGACTTGGGGTTCAGGGGCTGACCGTTTCTTCACGGGACAGAGCGGGCAGTTTGTGCGCAGACTGAGCATGCCCGACGCTACGGCAATACAGGTGTGTGCATCCATCAAGTGACTCATCCATCTATGCATGAAGAGAGGAGAAATTCTGTTCTCTTTTGCTAATGTGGTGCCTTTTCACTCTCAGATATGATGATAATGATTTAAGAGTAGATGATTTAGTGGCATTTGTTGTTGTTGCTTAAAAATACACAGAAAAAAATTTTCACTCAGAAATTGATAGTAAAATTCACAATTAATTACAAAGAGCTAGGCAAGTAACAGTGAATTAAACGTGAAATTTTGAAGAAATACTAAAAAACGCACTCCAGTCATCTTTGTTTTATTTACAACGTCGAAAAGCCATTTTTTACAGAGTACTAAAGTTGTATTGCTTACTGTTTGCAGTACAGCTACAGGCCTGTTTTCAGCACTGGAAAGCTCAGGTGTCTTGCTTAGTATATATCAGGCCTCGGTAATGGATGCCTGCTGTTGTATTGGAGCATTTTTACTTTTTTTTCTTTTTGTGCCTCATTAATTCACAGCAGCAGTCTTTAGTGTGCACTGCAGAATGCATGTGTTTGTGTGTGTGTGGTTATGGTGATTTATGGTATCAGACTCTCTTTCCACTTGTTTACAGCTGTCATCAAATTGCATCTTCTCAGTTGTGGATTTAGAGAGAAGCACTCACTTTTTCTCCTCTCTTCTCTCTCTCTCCATCTCTTTCTCTCTCTCTTCAGCCTGTTCTGCAGTGCGCTGTTTCAGGACAGCTGGGTGTGTTTATATTTAGAGGTGTGAAGCTCAAACAACACTCCAGTTTCTCTGTACCCACACTTTATTCTCTCAAGAGAGACTCTCCAGCCTATCTTCAGTTTAGTTACACATCTTCATATTGGACATCATCCACCAAAACCAAGTGATAGGCCTTTAAGCTAAACAC
>RJVU01052173.1:221650-238663 GCA_003731715.1 Anabarilius grahami
GTAAGTTTGGTTAATTTTCTTTAAAAACAATGTTAAAATACCCTTTAAATACCATGTACTCATAAGTATTGTAAAAAAAAAAATTTAAAAACGTACCTCAGGACATAGAAAGTCCATGTCTAATGATATTTATACTGTTAAATGGGTGAATCTCAGGAAACTTGATTCAATTTATAATGAGAATCACTATTGGGGCAGTCGTGGCCTAATGGATAGAGAATCGGACTTGTAACCCAAAGGTCATGGGTTCGAGTCTCAGGTCCGGCAGGGATTGTCGGTGAGGGGAGTGAATGTCCAGCGCTCTCCCCACCTTCAATACCACGTCTGAGGTGAGACCCTTGAGCAAGGCACCGTACCCCCAACTGCTCCCCGGGCGCCGCAGCAATGGCTGCCCACTGCTCCGGGTGTGTGTTCACGGTGTGTGTGTTCACTGCTGTGTGTGTGCACTTGGATGGGTTAAATGCAGAGCACAAATTCCGAGTATGGGTCACCATACTTGGCCACATGTCACATGTCACTTCACTTATTCAGAATAATGGCAATTATAAGAAAAATTCAAAGGGAAGGATAATGTGATTAATTGTCATGGAAATTTCACAGTGCAAAAACTCTTAATGGTCCTATTTTTTATTTTATTTATAGATCAGGCATTGATTACACATAATTTCTCAACAGATGAACTGATTTTCTCATCAGCAAATCTTGTTTTTTCAGGTTGCTTAGCCTTAGTATGACCAACAATTTATTACAAATGAAGCTTTCTGTATCTGCTCTGTTCACCAGAGATCATCATTACAAACTGAGTGCATTTATGTTGTGTTTTTGATCAAGTTGTGAGTGTTTATGGGATTACTGGATGCGAAAACGTTTCTCTGTGTGAGAGCCTCTTATTTGTGAAGTAATTACTGGCTCATTTCAGCTATTCTTATTAAATGTCAGTCATGTTTGTTCTCCCAGTGTGTGATTAAGTGGCAGTGGAGTGCTTTCTGGTGGCTGATTGGGCGGTTTGGTTTGGAAAGAAAAGGAAGGAAGGATTGTGATTGGTTGGTGCAGAGGTGCGAATACTGTATCTAGGCGAGGTGTGTCCACTCAGAAGGGAACCGAGAGAGAGAGAAAATGAGAAAAAGAGAGTAAGGAACTGCTGGTGAGACGAGATCAGACTGAACTCATTATCTGCCTCTCCTCACACTACACACACATAGTGAGTGATAAATCGTGTGAGATGAATAAAAAACAGATCCCCAGTTTCTTTGCTCAGCAACCCGCTCTGTTTTCATATTCACTATATTTGAGTGTCTGTAAATTTGTAGTTCTGCAAATGATTTGACAAGGGCTGTACGATATGTTGAAATTATTGAAATATTGCAAATGTACATATCACAATGTGCACATCGCAACGGCTTGTAATAACTGCATAATTTTAATACTCCAAAATATTACAAAATCTCCAAGTTTTAGGTCACAGCAGAGAGTAAACTGGACACATGTCTGTTACATATGTGTTACATCACCAAATACACAGAAAATTATGCCAAAATGCCTGTCTTTATGAGTATTCACGTAAACACAGTCAGTTATGTCTTAAGTGGAGTAAACAGTTGAGAAGGAAATCACGCGTGTAACAATATATTGGATCCGTGCAGCTTTTAAAGTGACAGCAGCCTAATAAACCTGCTTCCATCTGTGTGCTTAAGAGAAAATCACTCACTGCTCTTGACTGAATAAGTTTTGTAGCTTTAATAATCAATATGTATTTAATTCAAACAGTGAAGACTAAGCAGTGTTTTATTGTACATTTGATTATTCAGTTTCTGTTGTTAAAAAAATCTAATGTATACCTGAAACCCTAACCCTAACACTTTTTATGTAAAGCTAAAGTAAAACACTGCTGTTTACTTTCAGAAGTTGAATGCGAAACATGTATGTTGGTTATATCATTTTTAGTTTTTAAATATATTTAAATAAAATGTACATTTATTTTACACTCTTACAAAGCATTATCTTATCGCATATTGAATATCGCATTATTTAACAAGTAATTGCACATCGCATTGTTCTTCAATATCGTGCAGCCCTATAGTATTTAACCCTTGTACTCTTCATCCAAAATCTTTCAAAACATCTTCCTACTGCATATCCTTATTTACTCGTGTTGAATGAGTCGTTGTACATTCACACCTGGGTTTGTTTAGGGAACGTTGCAAACACAATTGGTGCATCAGATGGTTTGTTGTTTTTATTTACATGTTTTTATCTTGGTATTAGATGTTTGGCCATTGAAATGTGGTTGTTATGGCCCTGGTACAAACTCTTGCAGGGGATTTGTAACTGATTTATATTCAGTCTTTATCCGGAAAAGGTTTTATTTGAGTGTTTGTACAGAATCTATGAAAGGTTCTAGCTAGATTGAACATTAGTGTTTGTACAGTATATGATGTTTTTGCTTGACCGGTAGCAGGTGTGTATTGTAGTTGTTTTGCAGGCTTCTATGATGGATGTGTGTGTTTGCGTGTTGTGGAGGAAAAGCAGGCCCTGCTGATTACACTGCAAATTGGATTTCACATTGATGAATGTCCAGCAGGAGATGTGTGTGAGAGAGAAAAATACAAGTGACATAAGGATGATGAGGACAATGCCTGCCTTTTTAGTATCTAATAGTTGATAGTATAAGATCTGCAGGCTGAAATGTCCTGCTGTGTCATTTTAATGCAGTTGGATTTTACAGTTCATGATTGTAAAGTAGCATAGATCATACAACACCTTGGTGAACATAAAGATTCACCTCAAAATATAATGTTATAAAAAAAATTCTAATGTTTATAATCTTATTTGTTTTCTTTTGATTTTGGAGTGAATATAACCTAGACATGTTCTTGAACAGCTTCATGACTCACTCACCTTGTACATTTTGAGCAGATATGCCTCAGTTTCTCTCTCCCTGAGGAGACTCATTCAGATCGATCTCACCCCCCTGCTAATGCTCCTCCAGGCTTTTATGACCTTGAGTCATCTCTGTGTCGGTATGTTTGAATGGTTGGTCTGGCTGGTTCAGATCTTTTGGTTGATGAGCATCTCAATTTATCATTAATGTGTGTGTGTCTGAGTGAGTGTGTTTAAGACATGGATGAAATCTTGATTTGACCTAAATCTAACCTAAATCTAACCCTTTCCTCCAAAGCCACAGTCTTGCAGCCATCATGACCTTATGACTACAGTCCAGCATGATTAATTAATGAGATAATATTGGTTTTTTTGATCCGTCCCAGCGCTTAAAGTCATTTCTTTCTCTCTTTGTCTGTCTTTGTCTTTCTCAGCCTAAAGTTCCCAGTGCAGACTGGAGATATTCAGCATCTCTCAGAGCAGGAATGCAAAGGTATGACATGATTGGTTTTGTTGTCCTAATTTTTCTTTTTTGTTGCATCTACTGAATATGCCACATTACTTTAAATTGGGCATAAAAAAATTGAATAGATGAATGGATGGATGGATGGATGGATGGATGGATGGATGGATGAATGGATGAATGGATGGATGGACGGATGGATTGATGGATGGATTGATGGATGGATTGATGGATGATGGATGGATAGATGGATGGATGGACGGACAGACAGATGCACAGCTAGATGGATGGACGGACAGACAGACAGATGGATGGATGGACAGACGGATGGATGGATGAACGGATGGATGGATGGAAGGACGAACAGATGGATGGATGAATGGACGGACTGATAGATGGATGGATTGATGGACGGACGGACGGACGGACGGATGGATAGATGGATGGATGGATGGATGGATGGATGGATGGACAGACAGATGGATGGAAGGACGGATGGATGGATGGATGGATGGATGGATGGAACCGACGTATGGACGGATGGATGGATGGATGATAAAAAATAAATTAAGATGAAATTTTCTTTGCCTTTTGTGATGTTTATTGTATTAAAGTAAGTTTTAAAAAAATATAATTTAAAAAAACCTACATTTGTACTGCTTTGTCACAAAATAACTAAATGAAAATAATAATAAAGATTATACGATAATTTTTCTCTTTTGTTGCATCTACTGAATATGCCACATTACTTTAAATTGGGCATAAATAAATTGAATAGATGAATGGATGAATGGATGGATGGATGGATGGATGGAGGGATGGATGGATGGATGGAAGGATGGATGGATGGATGGATTGATGGATGGATTGATGGTTGATGGATGGATAGATGGATGGACGGACAGACAGATGGACAGATAGATGGATGGACGGACGGATGGATGGACGGATGGATGGATGAACGGATGGATGGATGGATGGATGGATGGATGGAGGGATGGATGGATGGATGGATGGAAGGATGGATGGATGGATGGATGGATGGATTGATGGATGGATTGATGGTTGATGGATGGATAGATGGATGGACGGACAGACAGATGGACAGATAGATGGATGGACGGACGGATGGATGGACGGATGGATGGATGAACGGATGGATGGATGGATGGATGGATGGATGGATGGATGGAAGGACAGATTGATGGATGGAAGGACGAACAGCTGGATGGATGGATGGATGGATGGATGGATGGATGGATGGATGGATGGATGGATGGGCGGACGGATAGATGGATGGATGGATGGATGGATGGATGGATGGATGGATGGATGGATGGACGGATGGACAGATGGATGGATGGATGGATGGATGGATGGATGGACGGACGGACGTACGGATGGATGGATGGATGGATTCTTTGCCTTTTGTGATGTTTATTGTATCAAAGTAAGAATTAGAAAAAATATAATTAAAAAAAAAACCTACATTTGTACTGCTTTGTCACAAAATAACTAAATGAAAATAATAATAATTATAATAATAAAAATAAAAATAAAGATTATACGAGGACCACAGGTAAAATATTAAATAAAATGTATGATAATGACTCCTTTAAATGGCTGAATCTAGTGAAAGGAAGGTAAGAATAGAATATCATTATGAGACCGTAATTTTCAGACATTACATATGGAAGTAGTTAAAATAAAGCAGCTAAAAACAACTGATGCTGGTATGATTATGGAAACTGTGCACTGGCATTACATTACCCATAAATCACTGGACCAGTGGATACAGTTATCCACCACTCGTTCTGAATCAACCAAAGGTCTGATCTTACAGCAGCCGCTGAATGACCAGTACAGCTGTACAACGACAATTTCCGTGGAAGCAGAAGTAGGTCACATGCGCCGATTGAAGTAATTCCTACAGCCATGTCTGCAAAACGATGGCAACGAAGGACATTGCAGACAACATACTGGGCAGCACATTCACATATGTCAGAGTGTGTGTATGCGTGTGTGTGTGTGTGTGTGTGTGTGACTGAATGACCTCCGATCTTCATTAGTGGTACACTGATTCCCTTCTAATTACAGCAGGGTTTAATGAGAGCTAATGTAGCCACGCAAATCATTCTCATGCATTAAATCAGATTCCTGTCTCACAATTTATGTGCTTGGAGAAACCAGAGCAAAATTAATTTTACTTTAATGATGCTCTTGCTTTCTTTTGCTTGTTGAGTTTAAGGCAGATTTATAAGGGTTTCATTGGTGGTTTCTTTGTAATGTCAGCAGCTTTTTGTTTTATTAATATTCACTATTGCTCATATTTAGAGTTTAGGATTTAAACCTTAAAACTCAAGTATTTCGAAGTGCAACAGTTTGTGTCATGAACAATACCTCAAATGATAAGATATGCAGTTACATTACTAACTGATCAGACTGGTTTTGAACAACCTGTAGGGATCCAAGCCATATCCAGGAAACAGAATATTATAGAGATTTGAACCACAACACCCTAGCAACCACACAGCAATGTGTTAAAGCCAGTAAGAATACCTTAGCAATGGCCTGACAACCCGAGTGAGACTTGCAAGGGCAAACATTATTTATATTTTCTTCAGAAAATGTTCTGAAATATTCTCTCTTAAAAGCGGTACTTTTTTACACCACAGACAAACAGATTTTAGTCAAAAATAGCTTTTGGGATGTTAAACAGAGAAATGATCATAGGAGGATGCAATGACATTGATATGCAGGCAGAAATGGACAGAGGGAAAGAGAGGCAGACAGGAAGAAAGACAGAGGGAGGATGTTTGAACATTAGCTGAGGATCATGTATTTAGTCCAGTGTTTCTCATTAATAATGCATTATCCTTACTGCTGCTTCACAGCTCTTTAAAATGGCTTCCACACACACACACACACACACACACACAGCATGTAATAGCAGCAGTAACCGCCTGACCTTGGACTGCAAACATTCATCAGAGAAAGAGCGAGAGGGGGGCAAATAAAATGGTGGTTTTCCACCCCTCACTGTCTGTTCTGCATGCATTCTGTTTTTGGATGGGGTTTTAACAGTTTAGTGGTTAATGGTCACAACGTATTAAAACTTGTATTTTAGAATTCACATTTGAAAATACATGAACTATGCATACTACTTATCTATCCCTTGAAGAGTTAAATGAAATAAAGACTGGTATGCTTAAATAATCAAATAGAATTGAGGAGATTACCAATGCTATTTATCTTTTACTGTTCAAAAGTTTGAGATCAGTAAGTTTGTTTTTTTGTTTTTTCTAGAATGAATCTATCTTATTAGTGAGATTGATCAAAAGTGACAGATCTTTTGTAGCGTTATAAATTATAAACGTCCTTACTGTTTTAAATAAATGTTCTTTTGAACTTTTGAATGTTATTTATATTCAACAGAACAGCTTTCAACATTGATAATAATCAGAAATGTTTCTTGAGCAGCAAATCAGCATATTAGAATGATTTCTGAAGGATCATGTGACACTGAAGACTGGAGTAATTCAGCTTTGATCACTGGAATAAATTACATTTTAAAATATAAATGTATACATTTTATACTATATATTAAAATAGAAAACAGTTATTTTAGATAATATTTCACAGTATTACTGTGGCTTTTTTTTACTGTATTTTTGATCAAATCAACGCAGTCTAGCAGAAAATACTAAAAAACATTTTAAAAATCTTCCCGACCTCAGACTTTTTTAATGGTATTGTTGCTTGCACAAGGCACTAAATACATAAATAGTGCAAGGTGCAAGAAAAGGGTATTGTGGTAGAGGCATTCAACAACAGCTACCATCTGAAATGCATTTTCCCCCATTCTTTCTATGACAGTTGATTTTGTGATGGAACGACCTATCATGTTTTCAGCCACTCTGAACACAGCGAGCTAATCCTTTCTTAACACTCTTCCAGCTGCATACAGATCTACAGAGAGAACATGGAAAGTGATAACACCCCTTTTTAAGAGCAAAAGAAACCTCCCGCTTGGTTTGATTTTCTGCCACTGGCGATTTGTAAGGCTTTTTCCTGATGCAGACACACAAATGTGGGTGTATGCGGACTCAACATAAAATGCCATTTGCAGCACATTTTACTTTCATAACATGGCGTATTTCCAATTGAAACAGGATGATCAACTGATAACTGTGTGTTTGTGTCTGTGTGAGAGAGAAAAATTCTTTGGTGTGAAATTTTGAGTACACAGGAAGCTTTTAATCTCTGAGGTGATGTGACTGCAGAGAAGATCACGGTCTAATCCTTAATCTCTAATCCAAGCCTCTAGATTCCAATTCTCACTGAAAACCTACATATACCATTCTGCCCAGGTCAGGCACAAACCCTGCTCAGCTCAAATTTATATATTAAGCACTTTCAAAACCATAACAATGGACCAAAGTGCTGTACATCAAAAATCGTAAAACTTAATCAGTAGGCCTATACCTACAAGCATAAAATAACAACATAAAACACAAAACACACCCATATTATCCGTCATGCTACATATCACTCACAATGATCAGATAAAGATCAGAAAGTCTTTAGATCTTTTTGTCTACAGACAAATCTTTTCTCATAGATTTGGGTCTGAGACAATTTGAGTAAAATGTTGAATAGAAAAATATAAATTAATGTAAAGAATGTGTTAGTTTTTTTATATGTGCTTATTTAAGAGACCCTTTCTTCTTCTTCTTCTTCTTCTTCTTCTTCTTCTTCTTCTTGTTCTCAGGGTGTTTTTGAGCACATTAAATTGTGTGTATATGACCAAGAGAGTCAGGAATTTGCTTTTGTTAACCAACTAATTCAGATCAATATTTGTTAACTGATTTATAAAAGTGATTAAATAGTCTTAATCAGAAAAAAATTCTCCTCTATTTGTGTGCAGTTCGGTCCACATGGAGGAGTCATCCGTGATGCAGGGTGCTCAAGGAGTTCTGGTCCAGAACTGGCCAACCGTCTCCAGTGCTCCCGGTAAGATATGGGAACTGAACTCTGAGCAGAAAGAAATCAAGAAATGAAAAATCACAAATGAGATCTCTTTCCTTTCTTAGTTGTTTTTCAAATTAAAATGAGATCAAAAATGCTGAAAAATATCAAAAATATGTTTCTGCTTCTCAGATGTTTGTTCATTTCCTCTTGAGTTTAACATTGTGAAGAGATTGAGCTCAATTGAAATCTCTGACTTCAAAGATTAAATGATCTGAGCTGTTTTCTACATTAATTTTATAGCTGTATACTCAACTATTGACTCATTTGTGTACAGAAATGTCTGTACAGAGCCCCTAAAGTGACAAAAATATGTCAATGCTTTTGTGTTCTTTCTCAAATGTTTTGCGTTCCCATGAGAAACTTTGGGTTTCCTTGCAAAATGTTTGTGTTCCCCAGAGAAACTTTGTGTTCGCTTGCAAACCTTTCGAGTTTTTTGCGAGTGAACGCGAAGTTTCTCGGGGGACCTTTCTGCGAGAGAATGCAAAAGCCTTGAATTTTTTTCCTCCCATCTCAGATTTTTGTCCCTTTAGGGGCTCCATACATCTGAGAACAACTTAAATGAAAACTATCTGAAAATAGCTATGAAAGAGCAACCATTGAGCAATACAATTTTCCACTGTGTGGTCTGGCAGGACTATAACAATGTCTTTCACAGTCTCACTGGTATTACCCCTCAGGACCATCTATTGCTCTATCAGCCCCTGTCCCGATCTAGACTATGACTATCTCACATCATTCTTTCACTCACTTGCTTCTTTCCCTGCAGTCTCCTCTGCGTTGGCCTCTTTTGCTGAGCTGAGCTGCTGCAGTCATGCAGGGTATAAGGAATATGACCTACATGAGGCTTCCTTAGGAAACCCAGCTGAGTAGTTCAGGGAGCAACTCTATACAGCACAGAAACCACCGTAATACATTAGCGATACCGCAATCCACCCATTGTGCCACATTGAACAGTGACGCAAATATCACTTCACAATGGCAGCAACTCAGTAAAAAAATATGTTAATGTAATAGCTGACCCAAAATTAGAATTTTGTTATGATTTGCTCACCCTCATGTTGGAAAGTGATTTGATTTTTCTGCCAAGCTCTAAGAAAGACAAAAAAAAAAATGTTTTTGCACTAGCAGTCTATGGAAGCCACAGAACAAAATAATAAATTTAGAGTTTATATCTCATAATTCTGACTTTTTTTTCACAAATCCAAGTTTATATCTGGCAGTTCTTAAAAGGAAAAACATAATTGTGAGATATACTCGTTATTCTGTCTTTTTTCCTCAGAATTGTGAATTTATATCCCACAATTCAGATTTTTTTTCCCTTCAGAATTGTGATATAAACTCACAATTGCGATTTACAAAGTCCGAACTGGGAGATATAAACATGCAAATGCAAGAAAAAAGTTGTGAGATAAAAATGTTATAGGCTATGTTTAAAAGTTATCTGTGTAAAATGTTATAGGTTTAAATATTATTTCATGCTGTGACTGCTATGTATGTATGTTCCCTATGAACTGCATATGTGAATATTATGTAGACTTACTGTTTACATCAAGTTCATGCTAGAATAGTAGAATCATTGGAGGTTTCATCAGTCCAGTCTGTGACATAAACGTCTGCATTTAGCTTCAAAGGGCGTCTTCAACAACACTATTCTATAAAAATGAAGACTATATTTTTTGCATTCTGATTCTGACATTCAGAGGCACAACAAAACATTTTTTCTCTTATTCTGTGAATTTTGCCCATTTTCCTCCACGCATTTTTCTGCCACCACTATGCACGCACAGCTGCAAGTGACGTAAGTGTGATGTCTGCTCCAAATTGGTTTATAGTCTACAGGAATACAGGAATAAAACTTGCGGCTTCTGGGAATGTATAGTGCAGAGGTCTCCAAACTCGGTCCTGGAGGGCTGCTGTCCTGCAAAGTTTAGCTCCAACCCCAATTAAACACACCTGAACCAGCTAATCAAGGTCTCACTAGGCACACACGAAACTTTGAAGCAGGTGTGTTGGAGCTGGTTGGAGCTAAACTCTGCAGGACAGCGGCCCTCCAGGATGGAGTTACGAGACCTCTGGTATAGTCGATAAGGTTTTAATCACTCTCGACTTTGATTGTATTCATTGAAAACAAGACCATTCACTTTTGTTGAATGGAAAAAATCAACTCAGATTCTGAGTTTGATGTCTCATTTTGTGTTTCACAGAATAAAGACAATAATACAGTTGAAACAACATGAGGGTGAGTAAATGATGCTAAATGTTTATTTTTGGGCGAACTATTCCTTTAAAACCTATTTAAAAAAATATTTATATCAGGAAAATTCAGAGTAAATTGTAGCAGTTTGTTTTCCCACAGTCTGATAATAGCGGAATCCCCTGGTTTTAACATTGGATTATATGCGTTTAGCTCGTTCAGGTGACCTGTCAGAGCTATGTGATGAAGAAGAGAGTGACACCGATTTCCACAGCTCTGCCCAGATCAAGCGTAAATCCAGTTTATCAGCTGAAAGAGGAAATGACACAGTCAGAGGGGATGCGGAGGTTATCTGCAGAAGCAAGAAAGAGAAGCTCAGTACAAAGCGGCGACCGAGAGAGCGTGGCTAAAGCACAGAGAGATGACTCGATTAGGAGATGAATATTAATAATGGTCAGCTCAGACTATTTCAACACAAACACGCACATTCTTCCTCGCTTGCTGTGGAGAAGTCCGTTCATGGTAATTAATCCACAGTATTAGATTCTATCTCCATTTTGCCTGGTCTCTCTTTCTCGCTCTCCAAATAATTGAAGAATCACCTGTCTTTCTGTAGAGGACAGAGTCTCGGTTATTAATCAGAGATGTCTGCACACACTCATAAATGGATCACCACAAACATCAGGGCAAAACATATTAAGATAAAATACGTTTTTATGACAGAATCAACAAGCACAGGCTTAGAATAACAAATTGTGTCATGAAGAGTCAGCTCTAGGCTTGTGTTTGCAGCTAAATAATATTGATGTGGTCTATTGTAGAACATTATGTTGACTAAATAAACATCCGCTTACACAAAATGTGATTCATTTTAGTATTACAGCAATACCGACTTGCACTCATCACATAGGCAGCAATAAACCTATCAACTATATTGTCTGGGATCACTTCCTGGGTCACAAGGTCATAGGTAAGAACCAGGATGCAATTAATGCATATTTAATTTCCTAATTAACTGCATGAGGGTTATGGATGTCTATGTTGAGGTCCGACCCTCTTGGATGGAATGATGATGTGACTTCTGGAGGTGTTCGGAGTAATGAAAGTAATTTAGTTTCAATAAGATGAAAGCGAGAGGAGAGAGGGAGAGAGGACAAAACGGGCGCAATTACTCGGGTGATGAAAGAGCAATTTGTTCTAATTAAGTCTCTGATGATGACTGCAAAAGCAAAGGCTGGAAATGAAAGAAATAAGCCTCTTTAGATTTTAGCCCTCCCCCATCCCCCTCCCCCCTTCTCTCCATCTCTCTTTCTCTTTTTTCTCCTATTCAATGTTTATCTGTCTCATTTACAAATATTTTACTAGCTTCCACGTCGGAACTGCTGCTCAGCTGAAGTATTATCTCAGCCAAAAATTAAATAACATTTACTAGGGGTGTGACAAGATCTCGTGCCATGAGATCTCTTGAGATTAAAATTTGACGAGATTTCTCCTTGAGGTAAAAAGCTGTCTCGCGATATTGCCATGACGGAGTGTGAGGGTGAAATTAGGATAGAATTGGTCACCGCTATGTATACATTACACCTCCACTGTCGTTTTGCTTTTTATAGAAATAAAAATAATTTAATTCAGTTGGATAATGGTCACTTCAATCCCGTCCAGCTCATCCAACATGAGCAGTGCAGCAAGAATCAGAGTTCACTGATCATGTGATGAGAGTAAGTGATGAGATAACTGACAAGACCATGGCGGAGGATTCATTGCACAACAGAGCCTAAGCGTCTGACAAATGTCTTATCTTGTAGAATGCACGATCAGCACCACCGCTCCCTATTCAAAATTATGTGCGATCGCGAAATCGAAAGCGAAAGTAAAACACGAGCATGCATTCAAACGAGATTTCAATAGCCAATATTTTGAAAGCGGCTCCGTGATGCATGCAAATATCTCCCAATATGAAAGCTATCTTAGGGCTGGGCTGTGTAGTTGTAACCATCTCTTAGCTCTTAGGTCTCCTTTTGCACTTTTAATACTGAGAGAGTACTTTGATTATGGTTGCACTTATTGTTTGCACTTAAGACTAGGAGAAAACTGTTATTCATTTTTTATTTATGCTGTTTTTATTTCTATGACCAATTTGTTCAGTTAGGAGGTCAAAAGTTCTCATATGAAATCATACAGGAGAGAAGCCAGTCATACATTAATTCGCACAACAGAATCCGAATCCGAATTCTGATTCTCAGCAGCCTCTGAGAACAATAAAGCCCGCCTACTTTGATTTGATTGGTCATCTCACACATTTTGACATTGACGAGCACAGTAGATCACTGAAACAGCTCATGAGAAAGTCGGTTATTATGGTGTTGTGTGATATCCTTACAGCACCAAAGGGTTAGTTCACCCAAAAAATGAAAATTATGTCATTAATGACTCACCCACCCATTTTGGTCCAAAAATAACAAAAGCTACGACTTTATTCAGCATTGTCTTCTCTTCCGGGTCTGTTGTCAATCCGCGTTCACGACTCCGCAGTGACGCTGCTGACGTAAGACGCTGCTGACGTGTTATCTGGTGCGCCCGAGCTTCGTTTACAGTCTGAGGGAGACTTACGCTGTAAACAAAACAACCTTCGCAAACATGTCTAAGGATTTCGACACAGAGGAAGACTTGCATTTTTTGCTCAGCCATATTTATTTGAACCCATCAGCAGCGTCACTGCGGAGTCGTGAACGCGGATTGACAACAGACCCGGAAGAGAAGACAATGCTGAATAAAGTCGTAGTTTTTGTTATTTTTAGACCAAAATGTATTTTCGATGCTTCAAACAATTCTAACTAACCCACTGATGTCTCATGGACTACTTTGATGATGTTTTTATTACCTTTCTGGACATGGACAGTGCACCGTACAAACATTTGCAATGGAGGGACAGAAAGCTCTCGGACTAAATCTAAAATATCTTAAACTGTGTTCCGAAGATGAACGGAGGTCTTACGGGTTTGGAACGACATTAATGTCATTAATGACATAATTTCCATTTTTGGGTGAACTAACCCTTTAATATTCAATTATTTCACAACTGTATTATATACACCTCAAAAAAAAAATATACAAAAAAATATACAAAAAATACAGAACTCGTGACCTCAATTGTGGCCATGCATGTGACACATAAAAACCAGTGGTGTTTGGCATCAAACATGGCAAATACCTTTTCATAAATAAGATTTGAAGGCTACAAGATTTACAGAGAATAATTACATACATTTGAATTAATCATAGTGCATGAAACACACAGACCACTTTTATTGTGTTTGCTGAGATTTGGAGCTTGAGAGACAGACAGCTTGATCGGTAAAGTATGACATTTTGATTTTTGAACCCTTTAAGACAAAAAGAGATGAGAACAGCTAGACATAAGGATAACACCATCAGTTTTGTTCCCATCAGCAGGGGAATCGTCAGTTTAGGCAGTAATGTGAATGTTCAGTCAGTAGGTCTGTGGTGGTGTAAAGTAGTGCTGGTTGGTTTTATGTGATGCTGGAGGTTTGTGGTGTATTAAAATATTGTTCTGCATTTTTATGAGCTTCATTTTGGCTCTGCTGTGCAAAACACTGGAGAAGCCAACGCCCCTCTCTCTCGCTCCGTGTCTCTATGTTGTGTGTGAAACAGATGGGCAAAACTGCCAAAGCGTAGATCAGCAGGATTAAATTGATGAAAATAGGATGGACCATGTTGTCGCTCTCATTTTTTTAAATTTTAAGTTTTTTGCATCTATCGCATTATTTTTGGTTTGTTTGTTTGTGTGTGTGTCTGTCTCGTTTCTCCGAAATGCAGTAAAATGTTAGTGATGGAGTGTTTAAGAGAGAGAGAGAGGCGGAGGGCAGGTAGGCAGCCTAAGGGAAAGAGGGATAGAGAAAGTGACAATGAAAGAAAAAAGGGTGACCGAGGGGGAGAGTGAAAGAGAAAACAGAGAGGTGCAGAGAGGAGGGGGATGTTACTGCCTCTGTTGCTAGGGGAGAGAAGTATTTGACCATTAGAGAGAGAGAGAGCGTTCTGTATTAGTTTCCATCAGTGTCTCAGCCACAGCCAGTTTTCACTGGAAAAGGCAGTTTCCACGGCAACCATTCATACCACGAACATGGTGAAGAGAGGGAGGGTGAAATGGGTGCAAAGGGAGGAATGCAAAATATAGAGAGAAAGAAAGAGGTGTGGCTGAACGAGAGAGTTAACAGAATGTCATTTAAAATGAAACAAATGGATATAACAGTGCATGTAAGAGGATAGAGGAAGATCAGATGGGGAAAGGACAGGGACAGATGGATGAGAATATACAGAATTATCAAGAGAGAGGGAGTTTTCAATGCTTTGACAATACAAAATGTACTTTTATCATGTCAATTTTGAATTAAAAGATATTTTTATGCTGCTAATGCAGTTACTGGTTCATAGCAGGTTGGGTATAGATGGATGAATGGAGAGATAAATGGATGAGTGTGACCTATCCTGATCTGCCTGTTTAAAGATCATCTCTACAGGTGGGCCAACCTGCATAGCCCACAGGCTCTCATTTCTGCTACAGCGCCATATGGCACACAGAAACACTTGTCCAAATGCAATGCACATTCACAGTCCAACACAAATACAACATGCACATACGTTTTATTGACAACGAGCTAATTCAACATATTTAAAATTCAATACAACAGGACTATCAATAAAAAGCAATAGTCAGAGGTATCAAGAGACCAAAAAAGAGAAAGAAAAAAGAAAAGAAACGTGTTAACTGGTCTGACTGATATCCAGTGATTTTATAGTCATGATTTTGGATTTAGCATTCTCTTTAGTCATTCAGTGTCACAGAGGAAAGGCTGTGCAGAAGTTGTGAGTGTGTTTTGTATCTGTAGGTCTAGTGGAATTTTCCAGAACATGCCAGGGGCTTTAGTCAGCTCAAGAGGGTGAACTGAGGACAATCGCTCTGCTTTCTGTCTGTGTCAGTGTTTGCCTCTAAATCCAACTTTTCTGAGGCTTGGAGATANGTTTATTTTGCATGCTTTTGTGTGTGTGTGTGTGTGTGTGTGTGTGTGTGTGTGTGTGTGTTACACTGGTATTATGACATAAACATGAAACATGAGACATATGAGTCCTCATATTTAAAATAGCTTTAAAAACATACTAAATGTTTTATTAAAAATGTAAAAATGCAGAATGTTTTCTGTTTTGGGTAGGTTTAGGGGTAGTGTAGCGGGAGAGAATGTACAGTTTGTACAGCATAAAAACCATTACGCCTATGGAATGTCCTCACTTTGATAGCAAAACAAACCTGTGTGTGTGTGTGTGCCTACTTAACCACATTTTGTGGACAGATTTGTACCAAGTGAGCAAAATTGGGAAGAAAAAAACAAAACAAATAAATTGTAACCAGGGTGTGGTTAGGGTATGGTTTACAGATAGGTTATGTTTGTGTGTTTTTATATTCATACCTGCCCTTAAAGAATTAGTTTACTCACCCCCATGTCATCCAAGATGTTTATGTCTTTCTTTCTTCAGTAGAAAAGAAATTAAGGTTTTTGAGGAAAACATTCCAGGATTTTTCTCCATATAGTGGACTTCACTGAGGTTCACGGGTTGAAGGTCCAAATTGCAGTTTCAGTGCAGCTTCAAAGAGCTGTACATGATCCCAGACGAGGAATAAGGGTCTTATCTAGCGAAATGATCGGCCATTTTCTTAATAAAGAAAAATGATTTACTTAATTATATACTTTTTAACCACAAATGCTCAACTTGCACTGCTCTGCGATATGCCACGCATTACGTAATCATGTTGGAAAGGTCACTTGTGACGTAGGCAGAAGTACGTAGGCAGAAGTAGGGTGAAAAACACCATCTCAATTTCTCCTTCAATTTCAAAATCATTCGACATCATTGTTTTACCTTTTTTTTTAAAGGGCGTTTGACGTAGTTTTTGCTCGTTCACTTTGTAAACACTTGCTCTGTACTTCCACCTACATCATGCGTGACCTTTTCAATGTGATTATGTAATGTGTGGCGCATTATGTACACTTGAACTTGAACAGTGCAAGATGAGCATTTGTGGTTAAAAAGTATATCATGTAGAGCCCTTTGCTGCACTGAAACTGACTTTTGGACCTTCAACCCGTTGAACCACAGTGAAGTCCACTATATGGAGAAAAATCCTGGAATGTTTATCTCAAAAACGTTAATTTCTTTTCGACTGAATAAACAAAGATATGAACATCTTGGATGACATGGGGGTGAGTAAATTATCAGGAAATTTTAATTCTGAAATGAACTAATCCTTTAATGGAAAACAGAAATACAAACATTATTACACAAAATTACAACATTTTTCTCACAACATGCAGTGATTAATAAGCTTAAATCCTCAAGGTCAAAATTTACTGGTATTACTATGAATTTGTTC
>RJVU01052173.1:251158-280435 GCA_003731715.1 Anabarilius grahami
CATTCAAGCTACTGGAATCCATGGTACATAAAAGAAGAGGTAGCAGTTTAAAAAAAACTGACAGATTAATAGTTGCATTTGATTTCTTGTTAATAAATAAGAATAAGATTAAACAGAGAACACTGAGCCATGGAAACTTGAAAACATGGTTTAGATTGATCAAATGCACATTTATGTATATGAAATCATTCCTAATGAAATCAGAAGGTTCAAAATCTGTTTTACAGATATACTACAACTTTTGATTCAAAATAAATAGTCTCTGCGACTCTGCGTCAACAGCATGACCAGATTTCAATAAAAAGGCGTTGTTCAGGAAACCACCATTGGTTGATGACAGTCTCAGCCTTCTGTGCCTTTTGTTTTTATGACCCTTATTCATAACTAAAGAATTTCTTTCTTTCTTTCTTTCTTTCTTTCTTTCTTTCTTTCTTTCTTTCTTTCTTTCTTTCTTTCTTTTTCTACATCTCGTATCTGAAGGACTATCAACCAGTATTGAACCAAGACGAATTATAAGATGTTTAGTTTGCTCACACTGTTTGTACGACTCAGCAGCGCCACCGCCTGTAAGCATTTTACAGCCTGTGTGAGTTTGAGGTGTATGAATTCAGAATGAATAAATAAGCAGCTTTTGTCTCATTTAACTTGTGAAGTTTAATTCATAAACAATTATCATATAAAACTGAGAAATTTAACATGTATTGATATATCAGGTGTGTTTTTACAAATTATTCTTTTGAGATTAAAGTACTAGGCAATTGATCCCGTGATAGCATGACATGTTACTTTTTATTTTATTTTACTTTTTAATTCATTAGTCAGTTTTATTGTAGTTTGTAGATTGTGTGTGGGGGGGGAGTTTTTAAAAAAAACTTAAGACAGCATAAATAAATAAATAAATAAATAAATAAATAAAAAATAGAGAAGGAGGCTTGTTCAACGATATATTAAAATGTGGATGTCAGATTTAGACAGTAACTGGGAGGGGACTAGAAAACGTTTTCATTTGTTTCCCTTGAAAATATATCTGATGCATCATCATCATCATCATCACCTTGTACATGTTAACATATTTAAATTTGCTACTATTTAGCAGTAAATCCACATTGTTCTTGCCCATTTTCTTTTATATGTTTTACAGGGTACCTCAGTTGTCATCTGATGTTTGCATTATGTAGTGTGTATATATATATATATATATTCTGCCTTTAAAATAAATAAATAATAATAATTCGAATTAATAATTAAGAACATAAATGTTTAGCCCAGCTGTACATCTGACATGCAGGAGGGTGCAATATTTGAGATGAGACGCTGGAGAGGAACATGTAATTCCGGCCTGACTCACTGCGCGCCGCTGCGCCGCTGCGCCGCTCCATCTGCTCGTCTGTTCAGAAGTCAAACAACAGAGACACATGGCCAGTGTTGAGACACAGCTTATTCTAACAAAATAACGCAAAAAACAGTGACATGGCCGGCCGTAGATAAAATATAAATGAGATCCATAGACCTGATTCTGAAATAGTCAGTCCGCAGATCTTGAAAGGCTTAATGCAGAGATGAACGATTCGTTTCAGGTAGGAGTTCATATTGTGCAATAAGCTTGTATATTTTTAATGTACGTTTCCCATTGTATTCAAAATGATATAGGCTATTCATTAATAATTGGCTCATTTTTCTTTTCAAAGAGTTTTTGCAGAAATACATTGACATGTAGCATTGCCAAGATTGCCTAAACTAGGAAATATTGATCGCCCGTCGTTATTAGATTGTTTAAAAGCCATGGTCTAATTCTGTCATCAAAACAAAATTGTACCAATTGACATTCAATGTGCACAAATGAAATGAAACATTCTTCAAAATATATATGTTTTAGTCTATGCCATGTGAACTACTTCATGCTTGTTGGACACAATAAGCAAGCTAACATACAGTACATTATATATCCTTTATATTATATTATTATATATATACATACATACTTTAGCATGTCAATAATCAGCACCATTTCTGAAAAGTGCGCAATGCGCCTGTGAGTAAATGCGTAAGGGAACCCCAGAGTGTGACAAAAGAGGGAACCCGCGATAAATCAAACTTCATATAAATCAAAACAATGGAGATTAAAAACAGTGAAGTAGTCCTCAGATAACAGCAGCATTTCGGAGAAAGATTTGTAGTGGAAAAATCTGCTGACTGTATTAAGCGCGTGTATATGGGAGTAAAGTACTGCATGTAAACGTAATATAAAAACGAAAGGATTTCTGTTGTTTCGTGTAAATTATTATAATAATCTTGCATTAATTGCGATCTTAACGACAGTCCTACTGAAGTGTTGCCATGTTACTACAGTCTAGTTAATTTCTCCAACGATGCATCTATGGTAGACAAGCAGCCAGTTTCCATGTTGTACATGAAACGTACCCCAGGTTTGTTAAGACATAAAGGTGAGTATATAGTTATTTCAAATATATTTATAAGTATATATTTGAACACGTGTTCACGTGATCATATCACCGAGTCATTTATTCTTCTTTGGCCAATTATAAAATGTTTCAATAAGCTTTAGAATGATTTTTTTTACAGCGTTGTAAATCCTAATGTCAGTAAATATAATTTTAACAATGAACATTTTAATTGTAATCCACTCAAGTTTAAGAGAGAATAAGGTGTCGTTGATATTTATGTGGGGTTTTGTATCCCTCTCAAGGTATTTTCATATGAGACGCTGTCCATGGTGCTGCACAGTGAGTCTGGCTCGTTGAGTTATACATTTATGTTGCATTTGTGTTCTTCAGCATTTTCTGCTAAAGTATAGCATAAGGCAGGCTTTTTATGTTAGTGAAAGTCATTTTCCTCATCCTGTCAAAGATGAGTTGCGAGTTGCGGAGCAGCCACGATATTAAGTCATTTAACGAACATTAATCCTTTACATCCAAGGTTCCTTTTAGACATGCTGCTTAAGTTGTGAATGTTATGCAGGTTCTCAGTTTAACACACAGTGTCGCTGTTCACCAGTAAAATCATGTCATATTGTACTTTACTCCACCCTGCTCCTGATGTCATTGTTCAGGGCTTATACAGCTCACATCGAAAACAGAATCGACATTGACTGTCTAATCTGTATTTTTATTAATATTATTACTATATCATTTTCTAAACACATAGATTTTATAACAAGCTTTTTTTCCCCCTGTGGATTTCAGAGGCATCAGTGCTGTTGTTGAGATGTTTGGTCTTTTGTTCTTCGTGCTGATGGCGCACACCGCTTATGGAGACGTGAGCTATTCTTTCCCGGAGGAGATGAAACGCGGATCTGTGATTGGAAATATAGCAAAGGATCTCGGGCTCGATGTGAGCAGACTGTCATCTCGTAAGGCTCGAATTGATACTGAAGGTAACAGAAAACGATACTGTGACATTAATCTGAATACTGGAGAACTGACCGTAGCGGAGAGAATCGACAGAGAGGGACTGTGTAATGAAAAATTGTCCTGTGCTCTCAATTTTGAATTAGTTCTAGAACACCCGCTGGAGATACATCGTGTCACTGTACAAATACAAGATATTAATGATAACACGCCAACATTTCCTAAAGATACAATAAAGCTTGAGATAAGTGAGAATGCTGTGAAAGGCGCTCGGTTCCGCGTGAATGAGGCTCATGATGCTGACATAGGAAAGAACGCAGTACAAAGCTATTCGATTGAAAAGAATAATCATTTTATTTTATCTGTTAATACAAAGGCGGATGGTGGAAAAAATATTGAGTTAGTTTTAGACAAAGAGTTGGATCGCGAGCAGCAGAAGGAGGTGACATTAATTCTTACTGCGGTAGACGGCGGGACTCCATCGAGATCAGGTACTGTAGCCATACACGTCACTGTGCTGGATGCTAATGATAATGCTCCAGTCTTTAGTCAGGCCGTCTATAAAGTCAGTCTGCCTGAAAATTCTCCTGTAGATACTGTAGTGCTGACAGTGAGCGCTACCGATGCTGACGAGGGACAGAATGGAGAAGTGACATATGAGTTCAGTCGTATTTCGGGAAATGCAAAAGAATTATTTGATCTTAATGAGAATAGTGGAGAGATTAAAGTTAAAGGTCCTATTGATTATGAGGAGGAGGTAAAATTTGAAATGCTCATTGAGGGAAAGGATGGCTCTGGTCTTTCTTCTGACACTAAAGTAATTATTGAAATTACAGATGTTAACGACAATTCTCCCATTATAGTGATTAAGTCATTGAACAGTCCCGTTCCTGAGAACGCGTTCCCCGGTACAGAGGTTGGCATCATTAATGTTCAGGACAGAGACTCTGAGAATAACGGACAGGTGCGCTGCTCCATTCAGCAGAACGTCCCATTTAAACTCGTTCCTTCAATCAAAAATTACTATTCTCTGGTGACCACAGGTGAATTAGACCGCGAGCTGCTCTCTGATTATAATCTTACAATCACTGCTACTGATGAGGGCTCTCCGCCTTTATCTTCCACTAAGAATCTTCACTTGACTGTAGCTGACGTGAATGATAATCCACCTGTATTTCAGGAGCACAATTACAGAGCTCATGTACAAGAAAATAACAAACCGGGCTCCTCTATTTGTTCAGTATCAGCTACAGATCCAGACTGGAGACAGAATGGCACTGTAGTTTATTCTATGTTGTCCTCTGATGTCAATGGCGCACCGGTGTCCTCTTTTCTATCCATTAACGGAGACACCGGGGTCATTCATGCCGTGAGATCGTTTGATTACGAACAGCTGAAGAGTTTCAAAGTGCTCGTGTTAGCCAGAGACAACGGTTCTCCTCCTCTGAGCAGTAACGTGAGCGTGAGTGTCTTCATATCGGATGAGAATGACAACTCCCCTCAGATATTATACCCCTCTACGGAGGGAAACTCCTTCATGACCGAGATGGTGCCCAAAGCTGCTCAGGCGGGCTCCCTGGTCTCCAAGGTGATCGCCGTGGACGCGGATTCTGGCCAGAATGCGTGGCTCTCGTATCACATTATTAAAGCGACTGATCCGGGACTTTTCACTATCGGTGTCCACAGCGGGGAGATCAGGACGCAGCGGGACATTTCTGAATCTGACAGCATGAAACAGAACCTTATTGTGTCCGTGAGAGATAACGGACAGCCCTCTCTCTCAGCCACGTGCGCGTTGTATTTACTCATATCAGATAACTTGGCTGAAGTTCCAGAACTGAAAGACATGTCTCATGACGAGAGCAGCTCCAAACTGACGTTTTATTTGATCATCGCGCTGGTGTCCGTTTCCACTTTCTTCCTGACCTTCATCATCATCATCCTGGCCGTGAAGTTTTGTCGCAGGAGAAAGCCCAGACTGTTGTTTGATGGAGCTGTAGCCATTCCCAGCGCGTATCTCCCTCCAAATTACGCAGAGGTGGAGGGCGCGGGAACTCTCCGCAGCACTTATAATTATGACGCGTACCTGACCACGGGCTCGCGAACTAGTGACTTCAAGTTCGTCAGATCTTATAATGAGGGCACACTGACTGCTGACCTGACTCTGAAAAAGACTCAGTCTGCTGTGGATGATCTTGAAGGACTTGATGCGGAAATGAGCGACTCGTTTCAGGTAGGACTTATTTATTTATTTATTTATTTATTTGACATTTTACTGTCTGTACTTCCATATTAAATGTCTTTTTTTGTATTTAAACTTTAGTGCTTTCAATGACACGTGTCTTATTCAAGTGTCTTATATTAGATACATGAACATGACTAAAAATCAGTTTGAAATGTGATAAATTTAAATGATTTATTATTTCTTGTTATTATTTTTAGTAAAATAAAATAAGGTTTAATTAGTTACATAGAACATCTCTGTGAGCCATTTATTCGTATTCGTGCAGAAATCAGTGAATATATAGGATAGGTGGTATTAACTTTAAGTGACATTGCATCTTCAGCACAGAGGCCACTGGCACATGCTGCTGTGCTTAGTGGAATATTGGTTGTTATTGGCATGTGCCAGTGGATATAGGCATGTGCCATTAAAACTTGTGACATGTGTCGATGTATTGTGTCATGTGCCACTGACATTGCTTGTCTTTAAGTATGAATGACAAAGTCTGTTATAAAACTATTTTAAACTATAGCCTACATTTTTATGCTAAATGTGTATTTGCGTTTTAATTGACAGTATTTTGAAAGATCATGTGGCTCATTCAAGTGCTTTATTTTACACCAATGGAAAGTTTTGAGATGAAGTTTTAAGTGTACAAACAAGCTACCTAGCTATATTAAGTTTTTGTTTGTTTGTTTTGTTTTTTTTATGTTTGAGGAATTGGTTTCATGAATAACTGATGTGTTTTATAAGAGTTTTTCATTCTCTTTAGGCACTATCTAATATTTTAAATTCAAAGAGCTTAAAGTTGATTGCTGGTAATCCTTTGGGGAAGAAGCAAGTCTCATAGATTAAGAGTTCTGTCAAGCTCATTTTAACATTTTATCTAACGTTAGTTTGTGTCCCCGTGGACAAATTGTTTATTTTAAGTAGTTGTGCGTTTCTCTCTCATCGATGTAAATTGGCTTATGAAGGCTATACAATTCCAATGTCAACACTTTTTAAAGCTCATTTGGTCGGATTGGGAATGGCATAGAGCATATATTTTTGTTGTTGTTGTGTTGCTGTCCGTGGTGCTGCACTGTCATTTACAGAGAGCTACATTGTTTGAGTACCATAAATGTTCTGGTCGTAATCAACACTTCAGTGAATGTTGGTGCTTGTTCTTGTTTTTGCAGAAAGTACATACCCAGTTCAGTGTATATTCCATGACTTCATACTGTCAGAGTGTCATGCAGTTTCTTATTTTAACTCACAGTGTCGCTGTTCACCTGCAAAACCAAGAGTCTTCAGTACACACATCTCTCCACCCTGATTCTGATGTCATACACAGGGCTTCAAGCTCGTCTCATTATAGAAAATCGTCGACGGAGACTGCCTCATATACTGTACTTCTGACAACATTTCCAAATTTAGATTTACATTTATGTTTTCTTTGTGCATGCATATTGTTGTGTTTTCTTGACTTTAATGTCTTAATTTCTTCATTTCAAACGTTCTGCTCTGCTGTTGAGATGTTTGGTGTTTTGTTCTTCGTGCTGATGGCGCACACCGCTTATGGAGACGTGAGCTATTCTTTCCCGGAGGAGATGAAACGCGGATCTGTGATTGGAAATATAGCAAAGGATCTCGGACTCGATGTGAGCAGACTGTCATCTCGTAAGGCTCGCATTGATACTGAAGGTAACAGAAAACGATACTGTGACATTAATCTGAATACTGGAGAACTGACCGTAGCGGAGAGAATCGACAGAGAGGAGATTTGTGGAAAGAAAGCTTCATGCGTTATTAAACAGGAGCTCGTGCTGGGAAATCCGTTAGAACTGCATCGCTTCATTCTAAATATTGAGGATATAAATGATAATTCACCACAATTCAAACAGAGTGTAATAAAATTCGAAATACGGGAATCAGCGGACAAAGGATCTCGTTATTTATTAGATGAGGCCCACGATGCGGATATTGGTGTCAATTCAGTGCAGAATTATTTGTTGCAGGACAATGAACACTTTCTTCTTAGTGTTCTAACGCGTGCAAATGGAAGAAAATATGGCGAGCTAGTTCTTAATAAAGAGTTGGATCGTGAGCAGCAGAAAGAGGTGACATTAATTCTTACTGCGGTAGACGGCGGGACTCCACCGAGATCAGGTACTGTAGCCATACACGTCACTGTGCTGGATGCTAATGATAATGCTCCAGTCTTTAGTCAGACCGTCTATAAAGTCAGTCTGCCTGAAAATTCTCCTGTAGATACTGTAGTGGTGACAGTGAGCGCTACTGATGCTGACGAGGGACAAAATGGACAAGTGACATATGAATTTGGTCATTTATCGGAACGCCTTCTGGAAATATTTTATCTCGATTCGTTGTCTGGAGAGATTAAACTAAAGGGACTCATTGATTATGAGGAGGAGAGTTTAATTGAACTGGCAATTCAAGCCAAAGATGGTCAAGGATTAGCCAGTCATTGTACAGTAATAATAGATGTTATTGATGTCAATGATAACGCTCCTTTAATAGTGATTAATTCTCTTAATACCCCCGTTCCAGAGAACGCGTTCCCCGGTACAGAGGTTGGCATCATTAATGTTCAGGACAGAGACTCTGAGAATAACGGACAGGTGCGCTGCTCCATTCAGCAGATCGTCCCATTTAAACTCGTTCCTTCAATCAAAAATTACTATTCTCTGGTGACCACAGGTGAATTAGACCGCGAGCTGCTCTCTGCTTATAATCTTACAATCACTGCTACTGATGAGGGCTCTCCGCCTTTATCTTCCACTAAGAATCTTCACTTGACTGTAGCTGACGTGAATGATAATCCACCTGTATTTCAGGAACACAATTACAGAGCTCATGTGCAAGAAAATAACAAACCGGGCTCCTCTATTTGTTCAGTATCAGCTACAGACCCGGACTGGAGACAGAATGGCACTGTAGTTTATTCTCTGTTGTCCTCTGATGTCAATGGCGCACCGGTGTCCTCCTTTCTATCCATTAACGGAGACACGGGGGTCATTCATGCCGTGAGATCGTTTGATTACGAACAGCTGAAGAGTTTCAAAGTGCTCGTGTTAGCCAGAGACAACGGTTCTCCTCCTCTGAGCAGTAACGTGAGCGTGAGTGTCTTCATATCGGATGAGAATGACAACTCCCCTCAGATATTATACCCCTCTCCGGAGGGAAACTCCTTCATGACCGAGTTGGTGCCCAAAGCTGCTCAGTCGGGCTCCCTGGTCTCCAAGGTGATCGCCGTGGACGCGGATTCTGGCCAGAACGCGTGGCTCTCGTATCACATTATTAAAGCGACTGATCCGGGACTTTTCACTATCGGTGTCCACAGCGGGGAGATCAGGACGCAGCGGGACATTTCTGAATCTGACAGCATGAAACAGAACCTTATTGTGTCCGTGAGAGATAACGGACAGCCCTCTCTCTCAGCCACGTGCGCGTTGTATTTACTCATATCAGATAACTTGGCTGAAGTTCCAGAACTGAAAGACATGTCTCATGACGAGAGCAGCTCCAAACTGACGTTTTATTTGATCATCGCGCTGGTGTCCGTTTCCACTTTCTTCCTGACCTTCATCATCATCATCCTGGCCGTGAGGTTTTGTCGCAGGAGAAAGCCCAGACTGTTGTTTGATGGAGCTGTAGCCATTCCCAGCGCGTATCTCCCTCCAAATTACGCAGAGGTGGAGGGCGCGGGAACTCTCCGCAGCACTTACAATTATGACGCGTACCTGACCACGGGCTCGCGCACTAGTGACTTCAAGTTCGTCAGATCTTATAATGAGGGCACACTGACTGCTGACCTGACTCTGAAAAAGACTCAGTCTGCTGTGGATGATCTTGAAGGACTTGATGCAGAAATGAGCGACTCGTTTCAGGTAGGACCAAGTCTTTCTTTATAAATAATTGTGTGGATTTATCTTTTTAAACTCTTTTTTTTTTCACTTTACTGCTTTCATTGGCAATGTTTTCTGTTCTTGGCAGATCATGTGGCTCTCTCAAATTTATTTTATTGTAGACACTTTTGAGGGTCTGTTTGAAGCCAGAAATGTAGCTGCGTTAAGTGATCTTTCTACACTTTTTTTCTGGTCTAGTATGAGTAATTGTAAATCATGTGGCACGATTTATACATTTTTGGTTCAAAGTGGTAAAAGTTGATTGTTAGTAATCTTTTTCAAGGTGACACGTTGAGTTGGTGATAAAATATTATTTTGAAGCAGTTTTACGTTTGACTTATGTCTTCTTTAAATGCAGTTAGTTTATAAAGGGAATCATTTACGGATGTCAGTTAGGCCCGGTTACAGGGTGCTAGAGGATGCTAAGTTCTTTTAAATGAAAACAGCATCAGCACCCTCAGATGAAAGTGTAATGATAACATATTTGCGAAACATGTGGCCTTAAGGCTGATTTATACTTCTGCGTCGAGTGTACGCCGTAGCAACGGCGTAGGCTGTGCGTAGCACGCGTAGCCTACGACATAGCCTGAGGTGCACCTCTTCAAAAATGTAACAACGCGTCAATTCTACGCGGACCGCAAGCGCTCTGATTGGTCTGCTAGAACCCCTCCCTCGGGTAAAAAAAAACTGGCGCGGAGCACTCGGAGAAGAGCGAGCGCTTTCAACTTCACTATGAATGAAAAAACACTCTGTTTCAGAGGACACATGAAGTCAAACTGCAACAAAAGTCATTACCTATTTGCCGCTTCTCTACCGTTTCTGTTTGTAAGCTTCTCTGACAACGTACATGACGAGCTTCTTCTTCTTCGGCTTTTGTTTTGATACTCAACATGACCGCGGACACTGCCTCGTAGTGGTCTGCATGCATGTCGACGCGGACAACGACGTAGAAGTATAAATGAAAACAGACGCATAGCCTACGGCGCAGAGGCTCCGGCGCAGGTCCGAAGCAGAAGTATAAATCAGCCTTTAGTGCCAATTTGTGTTTGCGCTCTGGGGAGCGTCAAGAGGTTATTTAGGTGTTTTTTTTTTTTTTTTGCATGCTAGCGAAGCCTCTCATAACATAAAACGTCTGGACACAATGTATACAAGAGATTCAATTTGCAGTGGGATTTTATGCTGCTAAGAAGAGCAACGGCCTCATACATGCTGCAAAGTTTCGGAAGTGACATCCACAAATTCTGGATTCACTCTAGAAATTGCAATGAGTGAACGTGATACCACATGAACTGGACAAAATACGGTTTGTCAAATAAGATGTGCATTAATGTAAATAAAGACTAATAGGTTAATATAAATATTTCAATTTTCGTAATCAAAATATTATTAAATATCTATTGCAATTACGTGTAAAAGTTATTGTAATTATTGTAATATTGTAAATATCTCTCACTGTGACTATGCATTGCTATTCTTGTTATGGTGGTGTTTAGGAGCCATTGCTTACACGTTACATCTGCATTTTACTAGATCACCCTCACTAATATCCGAAGCAACCTCAGTGATCTGATTCTGCAGCCGAGCCTAATGTCAGCAATATTCCATTGAGGGAAGTGTTTTAAAAGCCATTTTAGTCTGATTGGAAATGACATAGGGCTGGTTTTCTCTGTCGCTGTCTGTGGTGCTGCACTGGCATTTACTTTTAGTGTTTGAGTATTTTGATCTTACATATTTGTAGCTCTCAATCCCTCCAGTTTTTTTATTTTTATTATTATTATTATTTTTAATACACACTATGATTATGTTTATCTCTACCTCTTCAGAGAATGTTGCTGTTGGCTCTTGCTTTGGTAAACAATTATATAACACTAAAATAAGTAGTTGTTAAATAAGTATACAGCGCCCATTCTTTGTGTGTTCTAACACTTAATTCTGTCAGAGATGTTGTGCAGTTTCTTATTTTAACTCACAGTGTCGCTGTTCACCTGCAAAACCATGTGTGTGTTCAGTACACATCTCTCTACCCTGATTCTGATGTCATTCACAGGGCTTCAAGCTCGTCTCGTTATGGAAAATCGTCTACAATGACAGAAGGACTGTATATTAGGCAATCAGTCTATTTGTCTAAATTTGTTCATTTCGTATTTTAAATATTATTTGTTCTATATCTTGATATAATTTTTTGCTCAGTTTCTGAAGAATTCAGAAGGTTCTTCTTTGCTGTTGACATGTTTGGTCTTTTGTTCTTCGTGCTGATGGCGCACACAGCTTATGGAGACGTGAGCTATTCTTTCCCGGAGGAGATGAAACGCGGATCTGTGATTGGAAATATAGCAAAGGATCTCGGGCTCGATGTGAAAAGTCTGTCAAGTCGTGATGCACGAATTGATAATGAAGGTAACAGAAAACGATACTGTGACATTAATCTGAATACTGGAGAACTGACCGTAGCGGAGAGAATCGACAGAGAGAGTCTTTGTGGAAAGAAAGCTTCGTGCGTTATAAAACATGAGCTTGTGCTGGAAAATCCTTTAGAGCTTTATCGATTTATTCTTAATATTCAGGATATCAATGATAATTCACCACTGTTCAAACAAAGTACGATCAAATTCGAAATAAGTGAATCAGCGGACAAAGGATCTCGTTATTTATTAGATGAGGCCCACGATGCGGATATTGGTATGAATTCAGTGCAGTCATATACATTGGAAAACAATTACTATTTTCTCCTAAGTGTTCTTACCAGTGTAAATGGAGGAAAATATGGCGAGCTGGTTCTTAATAAAGAGCTGGATCGTGAGCAGCAGAAAGAGGTGACTTTAATTCTTACTGCGGTAGACGGCGGGACTCCACCGAGATCAGGTACTGTAGCCATACACGTCACTGTGCTGGATGCTAATGATAATGCTCCAGTCTTTAGTCAGGCCGTCTATAAAGTCAGTCTGCCTGAAAATTCTCCTGTAGATACTGTAGTGGTGACAGTGAGCGCTACTGATGCTGACGAGGGACAAAATGGAGAAGTGACCTATGAATTTGGTCATTTACCAGAAAGTATTTTGGAAATATTTTTTCTCGATGCAGTGTCTGGTGAGCTTAAACTAACAGGTATTGTGGATTATGAGGAGGAGAGTTTAATTGAACTATCGATTCAAGCCAAAGACTGTCAAGGATTAGCAGGTCGATCCACTGTATTAATAGATGTTACTGATGTCAACGATAACGCCCCTACAATAATGACTAAATCTGTTAAAATATTGATTCCTGAGAACGCGTTCCCCGGTACAGAGGTTGGCATCATTAATGTTCAGGACAGAGACTCTGAGAATAACGGACAGGTGCGCTGCTCCATTCAGCAGAACGTCCCATTTAAACTCGTTCCTTCAATCAAAAATTATTATTCTCTGGTGACCACAGGTGAATTAGACCGCGAGCTGCTCTCTGATTATAATCTTACAATCACTGCTACTGATGAGGGCTCTCCGCCTTTATCTTCCACTAAGAATCTTCACTTGACTGTAGCTGACGTGAATGATAATCCACCTGTATTTCAGGAGCACAATTACAGAGCTCATGTGCAAGAAAATAACAAACCGGGCTCCTCTATTTGTTCAGTATCAGCTACAGACCCGGACTGGAGACAGAATGGCACTGTAGTTTATTCTCTGTTGTCCTCTGATGTCAATGGCGCACCGGTGTCCTCCTTTCTCTCCATTAACGGAGACACCGGGGTCATTCATGCCGTGAGATCGTTTGATTACGAACAGCAGAAGAGTTTCAAAGTGCTCGTGTTAGCCAGAGACAACGGTTCTCCTCCTCTGAGCAGTAACGTGAGCGTGAGTGTCTTCATATCGGATGAGAATGACAACTCCCCTCAGATATTATACCCCTCTCCAGAGGGAAACTCCTTCATGACCGAGTTGGTGCCCAAAGCTGCGCAGGCGGGCTCCCTGGTCTCCAAGGTGATCGCCGTGGACGCGGATTCTGGCCAGAACGCGTGGCTCTCGTATCACATTATTAAAGCGACTGATCCGGGACTTTTCACTATCGGTGTCCACAGCGGGGAGATCAGGACGCAGCGGGACATTTCTGAATCTGACAGCATGAAACAGAACCTTATTGTGTCTGTGAGAGATAACGGACAGCCCTCTCTCTCAGCCACGTGCGCGTTGTATTTACTCATATCAGATAACTTGGCTGAAGTTCCAGAACTGAAAGACATGTCTCATGACGAGAGCAGCTCCAAAATGACGTTTTATTTGATCATCGCGCTGGTGTCCGTTTCCACTTTCTTCCTGACCTTCATCATCATCATCCTGGCCGTGAGGTTTTGTCGCAGGAGAAAGCCCAGACTGTTGTTTGATGGAGCTGTAGCCATTCCCAGCGCGTATCTCCCTCCAAATTACGCAGAGGTGGAGGGCGCAGGAACTCTCCGCAGCACTTACAATTATGACGCGTACCTGACCACGGGCTCGCGCACTAGTGACTTCAAGTTCGTCAGATCTTATAATGAGGGCACACTGACTGCTGACCTGACTCTGAAAAAGACTCAGTCTGCTGTGGATGATCTTGAAGGACTTGATGCAGAAATGAGCGACTCCTTTCAGGTAGGACTAAGTCTTTCTTTAACAATTAATTGGTGGATTTAAATTGTTTAAATGTGTATTTATTTATTTTTTCCGCTTGACTGATTTCATTGGCAATTTTTTGTTGTTGTTGTTTTTGTTTTCTTGGCAGATCTCGTGGCTCTTTTAAATGCTTTATTGTAGACATCTTTCAGGGTCAGTTAAAGTAGCTGCATTACGTGATCTTTTACACATTTCTTTCTGGTCTAATAGTTTTATGTCATTTGGTTTTATTTATTTATTTATTTATTTATTGTTTGTATGTATGTATGTATATATTACTATTATTATTTGCCCTATAGCTGCTATTTTAGGTTCAAAGCCGCAAAATTTGTTACAAATCTTTTAAAATGTTGCAAGGGTGTGCTGAGTTTTTGATAAAATGTTGATATATAAGCAGTTTTTCGTTTCTCTCATGTCTTGTTTTATGCAGTTGGTTCTACAGGATGCTAAGAAAACAGTAACAGCACCCTCAGTTGATACTGTAATAACAGCATATTAGAGAAACAGATCTGGCAAACACTACAGTGCATATTTGTGTTCGTGCTTTGGAGAGCCTCAAATGTTTTATATTTACAACTTATTTTTACAGTGGTGAGCAATGTAGTCAATCACAGTCATATCTGCTGATCTCTTGAATGCAATGGCCAATCAGATCTATTTAAGTTTGCCAGAATCAACTCACCACGCGCTCACGATGTAAATTAGAGATTCGGTATGTAGTGTAGACAGCTTCACTGACTATAACAAATTTTGTGAGATCGCGATAAACTAAGATATGTAACAGCTTTTGGTGATTATAAATGAAGCACTCTTTGCACACTTTATATAATTATATAATGAATTATTTAAGTCTATATGAATAAATGAATTATATAAGTCTATAATTCATTCAGAATTTGAATAAACTTTTTGTTTTATATATTTCTCTTTCTTCAAGCTTAAAATAGACTCTTCAATTCACATATACACACGTTTTCAAGTTTCCGTTTGCACAGCAAGTCCAATTTAGACTCAGGCTTCCTGCCTCCATGTTTTTCAGTACATGAAGGCCTACTTCTGACTATAATTTAATTGTAAAGTACCACACATTGTATTATACTATATTATACTCTATTTTATCACACCAAAAACTTCTTCACTAAGAGGACCGACTGCCACATTTACTCTGCAAAGTTTCAGAAGTGACAGCCACATTTAAATATAGGACTCACTCTAGAAACTACAGTGATTGACACGGTGTAAAGGTGTATCTTTTTGGCTACTTTGTAGTTGCACTGAGTATCAAATATATTAGCTTTTACTCTCTACTTTCAGTACTTTTTACTCCACTACATTTGTGATGAGTAATGCAATTACACATTACATTTTTCATGGCACCTAACTTTTTCTGCAGCAGTTTGTTTCTGTTATAAAGAAGCGATATTGCCATCTAAGGGCACTGAAGGTACTATATCTTGTGCGTTTTGCCTTTACTCACCCAAACTTGTCACCAAGGCTACTTCATGTAAATGCCAGTGCATTAGCAGGTAGTAGCTGAATCGCAGGTTTTTGATTTATTAGATGAGGACATGACTGCAGCCGGTGATGAGGCCGAAACCAGCACATCCAGTGCAAGAAGACTTTGACTATTTAATTTGACTTAACATTGTTTTATTTATCCACTATATTGACAAGTCCTTTTTTAAGGATATTGGTTTACTTATGGCAGTTTTGTGCACTTGAGCTTAATTAAGACTTAAGAGTTTGTAGACGTTGAAGAGGCTGTTGTGTCGACCTTGCTTTATTGCAACATTGAGGTGTTCAGTTTTATTTTGATTTAAAAAAATAAAATTGATTTCTCATTTTACAAATCAACTGTTTCTTATTTTCACTGGCATGTCTCTCAGGGGTTGAGGACTAGAGCATCTTTGAACCTAAATTCAGTATGAGTAAAATACTTAAGTACTGTTAAAATCAGATACTTTAAGACTTTTACACAAGTTGTTTTGGATTTGGTGACTTGTAACTTGTAATGGAGTCAGTTTCGCTGTAAGGTATCTGTACTTTTACTCAAGTATGGTTTTCAGGTACTCTTTACACCTCTGCATAGTGATAACCATAGCAATAAACTGGACAAAAAGATATGTCAAAATATGTGTGCACTAAGCAATGTAAATGCAGATAATATATTAAAAGATACAAATTTGAATTTTTGTATCAAAATATATATTTTTTAATGCTGTTGAAATTATTTCCAAAGCAATGTCTTGTAAATCTTGTAAATCCCTCACCATACATTGCTGTTCCTTGTTATGGTGGTGTTTAGGAGCCATTGCTTACATGTTACATCTGCATTTTACTAGATCACCATCACTAATTTCTGAAGCAACCTCAGTGATTTGATTCTGCAACTGGGCCTAATGTCAGCAATATTCCATTGAGGGAAGTGTTTTAAAAGTAATTTTAGTCTGATTGGAAATGACATAGGGCTGGTTTTCTCTGTCGCTGTCTGTGGTGCTGCACTGGCATTTACTTTTAGTGTTTGAGTATTTTGCTCTTACATATTTGTAGGTATCTATCCCTCCAATGCCCCCCCCCCCCTTTTTTTAATACATACTGTGATTGTGTTTATCTCTTCCTCTTCAGAGAATGTTGCTGTTAGCTTTTTCTTTGCTAAACAATTACATAACAATACAACAAGTATAAAGTTGTTAAATAAGTATGCAACGCCTGTTCTTTGTATGTTATAACAATTAATTCTGTCAGAGATGTTGTGCAGTTTCTTCTTTTAACTCACAGTGTCGCTGTTCACCTGCAAAACCATGTGTGTGTTCAGTACACATCTCTCCACCCTGATTCTGATGTCATACACAGGGCTTCATGCTCGTCTCGTTATAGAAAACCGTCTACAGTGACAGAAGGACTGTATATCAGGCAATCAGTCTACTTGTCTAAATTTCATCATTTTGAGTTTTGTTTTTACATATTGGTTGTTCATCTGGATATAAATTCTGACTAGTTTATTAAGAATTTGACTGGTTCTGCTCTGCTGTCGAGATGTTTGGTCTTTTGTTCTTCGTGCTGATGGCGCACACCGCTTATGGAGACGTGAGCTATTCTTTCCCGGAGGAGATGAAACGCGGATCTGTGATTGGAAATATAGCAAAGGATCTCGGGCTCGATGTGAACAGACTGTCATCTCGTAAGGCTCGCATTGATACTGAAGGTAACAGAAAACGATACTGTGACATTAATCTGAATACTGGAGAACTGACCGTAGCGGAGAGAATCGACAGAGAGGAGATTTGTGGAAAGAAAGCTTCATGTGTCATTAATAAGGAGCTTGTTCTTGAAAGTCCTCTAGAACTGCATCGCTTCATTCTAAATATTGAAGATATAAATGATAATTCTCCACAGTTCACAGAGAGTGTTATTGAATTCGAAATACAGGAATCAGCGGACAAAAGATCTTGTTATTTATTAGATGAGGCCCACGATGCGGATATTGGTGTCAATTCAGTGCAGTCATATACACTTCAAAATAATGAACATTTTCTTCTTAATGTGCTTACCAGGTCAAATGGGAGAAAATATGGTGAGCTAGTTCTTAATAAAGAGTTGGATCGTGAGCAGCAGAAAGAGGTGACATTAATTCTTACTGCGGTAGACGGCGGGACTCCACCGAGATCAGGTACTGTAGCCATACACGTCACTGTGCTGGATGCTAATGATAATGCTCCAGTCTTTAGTCAGACCGTCTATAAAGTCAGTCTGCCTGAAAATTCTCCTGTAGATACTGTAGTGGTGACAGTGAGCGCTACTGATGCTGACGAGGGACAAAATGGAGAAGTGACTTATGCATTTAGTCATTTATCCGAATTGACCCGGCAATTATTTATCCTTGATGCAGTTTCTGGAGAGATTAAACTAAAGGGACTCATGGATTACGAGGAGGAGAGTTCAATCGAAGTGCCGATTCAAGCTAAAGATGGTCAAGGATTAGCCAGTCATTGTACAGTAATAATAGATATTATTGATGTCAATGATAACGCCCCTATAATAGTAATCAATTCTCTTAACAGTCCCGTTCCTGAGAACGCGTTCCCCGGTACAGAGGTTGGCATCATTAATGTTCAGGACAGGGACTCTGAGAATAACGGACAGGTGCGCTGCTCCATTCAGCAGAACGTCCCATTTAAACTCGTTCCTTCAATCAAAAATTACTATTCTCTGGTGACCACAGGTGAATTAGACTGCGAGCTGCTCTCTGGTTATAATCTTACAATCACTGCTACTGATGAGGGCTCTCCGCCTTTATCTTCCACTAAGAATCTTCACTTGACTGTAGCTGACGTGAATGATAATCCACCTGTATTTCAGGAGCACAATTACAGAGCTCATGTACAAGAAAATAACAAACCGGGCTCCTCTATTTGTTCAGTATCAGCTACAGACCCGGACTGGAGACAGAATGGCACTGTAGTTTATTCTCTGTTGTCCTCTGATGTCAATGGCGCACCGGTGTCCTCCTTTCTATCCATTAACGGAGACACCGGGGTCATTCATGCCGTGAGATCGTTTGATTACGAACAGCTGAAGAGTTTCAAAGTGCTCGTGTTAGCCAGAGACAACGGATCTCCTCCTCTGAGCAGTAACGTGAGCGTGAGTGTCTTCATATCGGATGAGAATGACAACTCCCCACAGATATTATACCCCTCTCCGGAGGGAAACTCCTTCATGACCGAGATGGTGCCCAAAGCTGCGCAGGCGGGCTCCCTGGTCTCCAAGGTGATCGCCGTGGACGCGGATTCTGGCCAGAACGCGTGGCTCTCGTATCACATTATTAAAGCGACTGATCCGGGACTTTTCACTATCGGTGTCCACAGCGGGGAGATCAGGACGCAGCGGGACATTTCTGAATCTGACAGCATGAAACAGAACCTTATTGTGTCCGTGAGAGATAACGGACAGCCCTCTCTCTCAGCCACGTGCGCGTTGTATTTACTCATATCAGATAACTTGGCTGAAGTTCCAGAACTGAAAGACATGTCTCATGACGAGAGCAGCTCCAAACTGACGTTTTATTTGATCATCGCGCTGGTGTCCGTTTCCACTTTCTTCCTGACCTTCATCATCATCATCCTGGCCGTGAGGTTTTGTCGCAGGAGAAAGCCCAGACTGTTGTTTGATGGAGCTGTAGCCATTCCCAGCGCGTATCTCCCTCCAAATTACGCAGAGGTGGAGGGCGCGGGAACTCTCCGCAGCACTTACAATTATGACGCGTACCTGACCACGGGCTCGCGCACTAGTGACTTCAAGTTCGTCAGATCTTATAATGAGGGCACCCTGACTGCTGACCTGACTCTGAAAAAGACTCAGTCTGCTGTGGATGATCTTGAAGGACTTGATGCAGAAATGACCGACTCCTTTCAGGTAGGACTAAGACTTTTATTTATAATTTTTATTTGTGCTCTTTGCTGACTTTTCTTTGGCAAAAGGCTCTGTTTTTGAAACATATTGCGTGGCTCATTCAGGTAATATTTGTAGAAGGTTAGTTTGAAATGAGCTATTTCAATAATAATTTATTTTTCAATTTTAGCTTGTGGTTCTGTTTGCGCAAGTATTCCATATCTCCCGCTGTAGACCCACATCGTGTACACGCAGATCAATAAAAAAAAATTTAATAAGAGACAAATTGTGCGAAACTGCTTGTTATTAGACACATTCTTCCAGAAATAATTGGTTTTAAACGGGATTTCATAAATGTTAATTATCAATTGAGATTATTTAAGTGTCTCAAAATAGACTCCTGATGTGTCGAAGCAATTGGTTATATATTTTTTTCTTTATTTTTTGCCTTCCTTTCAGGTTGTCTGTTTAGGTGAATTGCGTTTAAACAGATTGATGTTGTTGTTTTTTCACTCGGTTCACTTAGCTAGTAAGTTTTAGTATAAAGGGAATGTTTATTTTCGCTGTCCATGGTGCTGTACAGGCAGTGTCTGTCGCTGGTGAAGTTTTTCCATTTCTACTGAGTCTGACTGAATACAGTCATGTTTTTTGCGAATAGATGCTCTTGAAAATCGAGCTGGTTCTCTTTAAATCCTATGAGAATGTTTGGTTGTGCCGGGCATTTAATATTGTGAAGTCATTTCAAGTGCATCAAAAGTGTTATATCCTTGCCATTTATTGTCAGGGATTTTAGAGTTTCATAATTGAACTCTGTATTGCTGTTGACTAGTGAAACCGTTGGCCTTTACATTGTTTCTCTCCACTCTGTTCATGATGTCATATCACAGTTCGCTGTAGACAACAGATGATGTTGAGCGGTTTCCTCAACTTTTGTTTTATTATATTGACCATGAATTAGATTCAATCATTTGCATTGTCTTGAACATGTGTGTTCTTTATAAATTGGTCAAATTTATGTTCTTGAAGGACATTATGCGGACATGAGTGATTCAAACAGGACTAACGAATACCTTCTTTATAAATAGTTACGGACTGGGTTTACAGATTAGATGTGTATATGTAATTTAATCGACTGCTTTCATTGACAACAGACTCTTTAAAATAGCAAGATCATGTGGCTCATTCAAATGCTTTTAGACACAAGAACATTTGTGGGGTTCAGTTTGAAGTCTCAAATATAGTTAAACTAGTCTTTTTTTTGTTTTTAAAATTTTCCTGCTGATGTATGATCAATTCAAAGTCATATATCATGTTTTTCATTCTTTTTATGTCACTTTAGCCATTTTTTTTATTCAAAAAGTTTACAGTTATCCTGTCTGTTGGTGGAATTTTTAAATGAATGTGAAAACTGACTCTTTCTGTTGACTAATATTTTTGTCAAGCTCGTTGTATCGTTTTGTCTAAAATCCCTTTGTGTGCTATATGGATGCGGCGGATGTTTGTAATCGAATCAATTATAAAATGTTGCTGTTTGTCATTTTGAGTTTTTGTTTGTTTTGTTTTGTTGTTGTTTTTCTCATCGAATTCTCCTTTAGGCTATGTGAAATTAGTTTTTTAAAGGAAATTGAATTCCAATGTCAGCGATTTTTAAATGCCAATTATGTTGGAATTTGTTGCTGTCAATGGTGCTGCATCGGCATTTAGTCTTGATTTTAGGGGGTGGAGTTTGATCCTAAATCCTCTCAGCACATTATCCTGTCAGATATATGAATATCATGCAGTTTCTTGTTTTAACTCACAGTGTCGCTGTTCACCTGCAAAACCTTGTGTGTGTTCAGTACACATCTCTCCACCCTGATTCTGATGTCATACACAGGACTTTGAGCTCGCCTCATTATAGAAAATCGTCGACGGAGACTGCCTCATATACTGTACTTCTGACTACATTTCTAAATTCAGATCTGTATTTATGTGTTCCTTTTACATGTACATTGTTGTGTTCCTGGATTTAATTTCTTAGGCTTTTCAAGCATTCTGCTCTGCTGTTGAGATGTTTGGTCTTTTGTTCTTCGTGCTGATGGCGCACACCGCTTATGGAGACGTGAGCTATTCTTTCCCGGAGGAGATGAAACGCGGATCTGTGATTGGAAATATAGCAAAGGATCTCGGACTCGATGTGGACAAACTAGAAAGTCGAGAGGCGCGCATTGATAAGGAAGGTAACAGAAAACGATACTGTGACATTAATCTGAATACTGGAGAACTGACCGTAGCGGAGAGAATCGACAGAGAGGAGATTTGTGGAAAGAAAGCTTCATGTGTTATTAAACAGGAGCTCGTACTGGAAAATCCTTTAGAGCTTCATCATTTCATTCTCAGTATTGAGGACATAAATGATAATTCACCACAGTTCAAACAAAGTCTAATCAAATTCGAAATACGAGAATCAGCGGATAAAGGATCTCGTTATTTATTAGATGAGGCCCACGATGCGGATATTGGAATGAATTCAGTGCAGAATTATGTGTTGCAGGACAATGAACACTTTCTTCTTAGTGTCCTAACGCGTGCAAATGGAAGAAAATATGGCGAGCTGGTTCTTAATAAAGAGTTGGATCGTGAGCAGCAGAAAGAGGTGACACTAATTCTTACTGCGGTAGACGGCGGGACTCCACCGAGATCAGGTACTGTAGCCATACACGTCACTGTGCTGGATGCTAATGATAATGCTCCAGTCTTTAGTCAGGCCGTCTATAAAGTCAGTCTGCCTGAAAATTCTCCTGTAGATACTGTAGTGGTGACAGTGAGCGCTACTGATGCTGACGAGGGACAAAATGGAGAAGTGACTTATGAATTTGGTCATTTATCCGAACGCCTCATGGACATATTTTCTCTCGATTCGTTGTCTGGAGAGATTAAACTAGCAGGACTCATTGATTATGAGGAGGAGAGTTTAATTGAACTGCCGATTCAAGCCAAAGACGGTCAAGGATTAGCCAGTCATTGTACAGTAATAATAGATGTTATTGATGTCAATGATAACGCTCCTACAATAATGACAAAATCTGTTAAAATCTCCGTTCCCGAGAACGCGTTCCCCGGTACAGAGGTTGGCATCATTAATGTTCAGGACAGAGACTCTGAGAATAACGGACAGGTGCGCTGCTCCATTCAGCAGATCGTCCCATTTAAACTCGTTCCTTCAATCAAAAATTACTATTCTCTGGTAACCACAGGTGAATTAGACCGCGAGCTGCTCTCTGATTATAATCTTACAATCACTGCTACTGATGAGGGCTCTCCGCCTTTATCTTCCACTAAGAATATTCACTTGACTGTAGCTGACGTGAATGATAATCCACCTGTATTTCAGGAGCACAATTACAGAGCTCATGTGCAAGAAAATAACAAACCGGGCTCCTCTATTTGTTCAGTATCAGCTACAGACCCGGACTGGAGACAGAATGGCACTGTAGTTTATTCTCTGTTGTCCTCTGATGTCAATGGCGCACCGGTGTCCTCCTTTCTCTCCATTAACGGAGACACCGGGGTCATTCATGCCGTGAGATCGTTTGATTACGAACAGCTGAAGAGTTTCAAAGTGCTCGTGTTAGCCAGAGACAACGGTTCTCCTCCTCTGAGCAGTAACGTGAGCGTGAGTGTCTTCATATCGGATGAGAATGACAACTCCCCTCAGATATTATACCCCTCTCCGGAAGGAAACTCCTTCATGACCGAGATGGTGCCCAAAGCTGCTCAGTCGGGCTCCCTGGTCTCCAAGGTGATCGCCGTGGACTCGGATTCTGGCCAGAACGCGTGGCTCTCGTATCACATTATTAAAGCGACTGATCCGGGACTTTTCACTATCGGTGTCCACAGCGGGGAGATCAGGACGCAGCGGGACATTTCTGAATCTGACAGCATGAAACAGAACCTTATTGTGTCCGTGAGAGATAACGGACATCCCTCTCTCTCAGCCACGTGCGCGTTGTATTTACTCATATCAGATAACTTGGCTGAAGTTCCAGAACTGAAAGACATGTCTCATGACGAGAGCAGCTCCAAACTGACGTTTTATTTGATCATCGCGCTGGTGTCCGTTTCCACTTTCTTCCTGACCTTCATCATCATCATCCTGGCCGTGAGGTTTTGTCGCAAGAGAAAGCCCAGACTGTTGTTTGATGGAGCTGTAGCCATTCCCAGCGCGTATCTCCCTCCAAATTACGCAGAGGTGGAGGGCGCGGGAACTCTCCGCAGCACTTACAATTATGACGCGTACCTGACCACGGGCTCGCGCACTAGTGACTTCAAGTTCGTCAGATCTTATAATGAGGGCACACTGACTGCTGACCTGACTCTGAAAAAGACTCAATCTGCTGTGGATGATCTTGAAGGGCTTGATGCGGAAATGAGCCACTCGTTTCAGGTAGGACTGTTGATTTATTTAGTCATTTTATTGTCTGTACCTCTATATTAAATGTATCTTTTTTTTTGTTTGTTTGTTTGTTTTTTTTGTTTGTGTGTTTTGTATTAAATATGTTTTAGTTAAAAAGTGAAAGACAAAGTGACATTTGAAACCAAAGTATGGTAACCCATACTCGGAATTTATCCTCTGCATTTAACCCATCCAAGTTACTGCACACACATTAGGAGTAGTGAGTAGTGAACACACACACTGCAAACCATGTACACACCCGTAGCAGTGGGCAGCCATTTTTGACGGTGGCGCTTATGGAGCGATTGGGGCTTAGGAGCCTCAGTCATTTTCTGTCGGTATTGAGATCTCAGAATCGAATACCGGTCTTCCGCCTGACAGGCAGGGATATTGGCCACTATACTAACGAATTAGTTATAAAGAACATCCCTGTGAGTAATTTATTCATATTCGTGCAGACATCAGAGAATATTATGGTGGGTACAAGTGGATTCTAAAACACAGCGTATAAACAAATGAAAATATTCATCTTTTTGTCCATAATCTGTTTGGTCATTTGTTGCATATCTCTTGGATACTCTGTGTTGCCTGTAACTTTTTATTTTCATGTAAGTGTTTATAGACTTGCATTGTACTTTTTGGAGATCCAAGAAATGTGGATCATTGACTCTCTCTCGTCTCTCACTTTGTTATCTGTGTTATGTTTTTTTTTTTTTAACGGCTTTAAATTCTTATTTAAGCATTGCTATTTTTTAACGCCAGTACATTCGTAATGGAAATTTAGTAAGAATGGCTTTTCTTTTTAATTTGCTGTCCATGGTGCTGTACAGGCAGTGTGTGTTGCTCTTGAGGTTTTGCTCTCATATGATGTGTGTCTGTATACAGTCACGTTTTGTAAAAAAACAAAACAAAACAAAACATACGTGTTACATCTAAGTTTCGCCATTTATTGTCAGATTTATGAGTGGTTATTCAGTTTCATGGGTGATCTTTTAGTGTGGCTGTTCACCAGGGCAAACGTTGACGTTAACATTGTTTATCTCCACCCTCTTAATGATGTCTTATTCAGGACTTACATCTCAGCTCGATCTTCAACCGTCTGTGAGCGGTGCTCTCATCTATTGTATATTCATCATGAACAAGATTCAGTCATTTAAAATGCAATTCAAATGACTGAATCTCGTGAAGGAAGGAATTGTCTTATTTAAAACTATTTTAGTATATATTTTATGCAAAATATTTGTATTTTAATTGACTATTTTGAAAGATCATGTGGCTCATTCAAGTGCTTTATGTTACACCCATGAACAGATTCAGATTTGATATTCAATTTTAAGTGCGAAAATTGGCTACAACGGTATGTTATGCTTTTCTATTTATGTTTGAGGAATTGCAGGTTTCATGAATCGCTGTGATTGATTAGAGTAATTCATTCTTTTTAGTCACTATCTAATATTTTGAGTGCAAAACTTAACATAAAGTTATTCGTTGGTGATCTTTTGGGGAAAGAATCATGTCTCGTTCTGTTGACTGAGAATTCTCTTAAGCTCATTCTAACATGTTATTTATCATTTATGTCATCTTAGACTCTGTCATTTTTAATTAAAGAGCTGATAAATTGGAATTTAATTGACTTCATAAGCCAGTTCACATCGGTGAGAGAAACGCACGACTTATTAAAATAGCAACAATGCCAACACTTTCAAATCTCTTTAAGTCGGATTGGAAATGGCACGGAGCAGTTTTTGTTGTTGTTGTTGTGTTGCTGTCCGTGGTGCTGCACTGTCATTTACAGGGAGTTACATTATTTGAGTACCTTAAATGTTGTGGTCGTAGTCATCTCTTCAGCGAATGTTGGGGCTTGCTCTTGTTTTGCAGAATAATTGTATGTATATACCCAGTTTGGTGTATACATTCCAGCACTTAATTCTGTCAGAATGTCATGCAGTTTCTTATTTTAACTCACAGTGTCGCTGTTCACTAGCAAAACCATTTGTGTGTTCAGTACACATCTCTCCACCCTGCTTCTGATGTCATACACAGTTTCAAGCTCGTCTCTTTACAGAAAATCGTCGACGGTGATCGAAGGACTATTTCAGACACTGGATTTATTTGCACACTTATGTTTATTTTACATGTTACTTGTTGTATTTCTGGATTTAATTTCTGATCAATTTCTGAAACATTTTAAATGTTCTGGTCTGCTGTCGAGATGTTTGGTCTTTTGTTCTTCGTGCTGATGGCGCACACCGCTTATGGAGACGTGAGCTATTCTTTCCCGGAGGAGATGAAACGCGGATCTGTGATTGGAAATATAGCAAAGGATCTCGGGCTCGATGTGAACAGACTGTCATCTCGTAAGGCTCGCATTGATACTGAAGGTAACAGAAAACGATACTGTGACATTAATCTGAATACTGGAGAACTGACCGTAGCGGAGAGAATCGACAGAGAGGAGATTTGCGGAAAGAAAGCTTCATGTGTTATTAAACAGGAGCTCGTGCTGGAAAATCCTTTAGAGCTTCATCGCTTTATTCTAAATATTGAGGACATAAATGATAATTCACCACAATTCAAAGAAAGTGTTATAAAATTTGAAATACGGGAATCAGCGGACAAAGGATCTCGTTATTTATTAGATGAGGCCCACGATGCGGATATTGGTATGAATGAAGTGCAGTCATATACACTTCAAAATAATGACAATTTTATTCTGAGTGTGCTTACGGGGGCAAATGGAGGGAAATATGGTGAGCTAGTTCTTAATAAAGAGTTGGATCGTGAGCAGCAGAAAGAGTTGACATTAATTCTTACTGCGGTAGACGGCGGGACTCCACCGAGATCAGGTACTGTAGCCATACACGTCACTGTGCTGGATGCTAATGATAATGCTCCAGTCTTTAGTCAGGCCGTCTATAAAGTCAGTCTGCATGAAAATTCTCCTCTAGATACTGTAGTGGTGACAGTGAGCGCTACTGATGCTGACGAGGGACAAAACGGAGAAGTGACATATGCGTTTGGTCATTTACCTCAAAATGTTCTGCAGCTATTCTTCATCGATGCAGTATCTGGTGTGATTAAACTAACAGGTGAGATTGATTATGAAGAGGAGAGTACAATTCAACTTCCCATTCAAGCTAAAGATGTTCAAGGGTTAGCAAGTAGATGCACTGTAGTAATAGATGTTATTGATGTCAATGATAACTCTCCTGTAATCGCACTAAATTCTCTAAACAGTCCCGTTCCTGAGAACGCGTTACCCGGTACAGAGGTTGGCATCATTAATGTTCAAGACAGAGACTCTGAGAATAACGGACAGGTGCGCTGCTCCATTCAGCAGAACGTCCCATTTAAACTCGTTCCTTCAATCAAAAATTACTATTCTCTGGTGACCACAGGTGAATTAGACCGCGAGCTGCTCTCTGATTATAATCTTACAATCACTGCTACTGATGAGGGCTCTCCGCCTTTATCTTCCACTAAGAATCTTCACTTGACTGTAGCTGACGTGAATGATAATCCACCTGTATTTCAGGAGCACAATTACAGAGCTCATGTACAAGAAAATAACAAACCGGGCTCCTCTATTTGTTCAGTATCAGCTACAGACCCGGACTGGAGACAGAATGGCACTGTAGTTTATTCTCTGTTGTCCTCTGATGTCAATGGCGCACCTGTGTCCTCCTTTCTCTCCATTAACGGAGACACCGGGGTCATTCATGCCGTGAGATCGTTTGATTACGAACAGCTGAAGAGTTTCAAAGTGCTCGTGTTAGCCAGAGACAACGGTTCTCCTCCTCTGAGCAGTAACGTGAGCGTGAGTGTCTTCATATCGGATGAGAATGACAACTCCCCTCAGATATTATACCCCTCTCTGGAAGGAAACTCCTTCATGACCGAGATGGTGCCCAAAGCTGTGCAGGCGGGCTCCTTGGTCTCCAAGGTGATCGCCGTGGACGCGGATTCTGGCCAGAACGCGTGGCTCTCGTATCACATTATTAAAGCGACTGATCCGGGACTTTTCACTATCGGTGTCCACAGCGGGGAGATCAGGACGCAGCGGGACATTTCTGAATCTGACAGCATGAAACAGAACCTTATTGTGTCCGTGAGAGATAACGGACAGCCCTCTCTCTCAGCCACGTGCGCGTTGTATTTACTCATATCAGATAACTTGGCTGAAGTTCCAGAACTGAAAGACATGTCTCATGACGAGAGCAGCTCCAAACTGACGTTTTATTTGATCATCGCGCTGGTGTCAGTTTCCACTTTCTTCCTGACCTTCATCATCATCATCCTGGCCGTGAGGTTTTGTCGCAGGAGAAAGCCCAGACTGTTGTTTGATGGAGCTGTAGCCATTCCCAGCGCGTATCTCCCTCCAAATTACGCAGAGGTGGAGGGCGCGGGAACTCTACGCAGCACTTACAATTATGACGCGTACCTGACCACGGGCTCGCGCACTAGTGACTTCAAGTTCGTCAGATCTTATAATGAGGGCACCCTGACGGCTGACCTGACTCTGAAAAAGACTCAGTCTGCTGTGGATGATCTTGAAGGACTTGATGCAGAAATGAGCCACTCATTTCAGGTAGGACTGTTGATTTATTTATTTATTTAGTAATTTTAATGTCTGTAACTACATATTAAATGTATCTTAGTATTTAAATTTGAGGGGGGTATTGAAAAAATTTTAGTTAAAAAGTGAAAGTCAAAGTGACATGTTAAGACAAAGTATGGTAACCCATACTCGGAATTTATCCTCTGCATTTAACCCATCCAAGTTAGTGCACACACATTAGGAGTAGTGAGTAGTGAACAAACACACACCGCAAACCATGGACACTCACACCCGGAGCAGTGGGCAGCCATTTTTTGGCTGTGGCGCCGAGGGAGTGATTGGGGGTTAGGAGCCTCAGTCATTTTCTGTCGATATTGAGAATCGAACCTGCAACTTTTGGGTTACCAGTCTGACTCTCTAACCATTAGGTCCCCAAGGATGAGATCTCAGAATCGAACCCCGGTCTTCCGCGTGACAGGCGGAGATACTGGCCACTATACTAACGAATTTGTTACAAAGAACATCCCTGTGAGTCATTTATTCGTATTTGTGCAGAAATCAGAAAATATAATGGTGGGTACAAGTGGATTCTAAAACACAGTGTAGGTTAAACAAAAATGAAAATATTTATCTTTTTGTCCATAATCTGTTTGGTCATTTGTCGCATATCTCTCGGTTACTCTTCGTTCCCTGTAGCTTTCTCTTTTCATTTAGAGACTTGCATTGTACTTTTTGGAGATCCAAGAAATGTGGATCATTGACTCTGGTCTC
>RJVU01052173.1:280576-293317 GCA_003731715.1 Anabarilius grahami
TGTAGGAATGACACCCAGTTTTCAAAATAGGTACTGCAGTCCAAATTCAAAATATTGTTTGGCCCGCCCCCTCGTTCAAAGACGCGGGTTGCCAGCTTTTACAGCATATGGTTGCCAGCAACAATAGAGAGTGCAATTGACAATGAAAGAGGAGACTTGCACACTGTAAGCTGATGAGTTGATTTATCTGTTTTGATATGCTTTTGCCAATTCCGATTTTCTTTCTAAGAACTATAAATGACAACATATACAAACAAAAATCAACTTTTCTTCAATGCAGAGTTTTATTTTCATTAAAAAAAAGTAAAAGTCAGTAATTAAATATAAACAGCTCAAATAAATGCAATAGAATAAAGAGAGATATGAAACTAAGTTTTTTGGGTTAACTGGGTTTTTATTCAGGTAAGAAATACTACAGAAATTAAAGTAATCAAATGTAAAATAACACATTGTGTTATTTTGCATTAGTTACCTTCATTTCTGTTGTCTTTATTGCAAATAATTCTTACCATTAAAGTTATAAAACGTATTCAGTCAAGAGCAGAAAGTGATTTTCTTTGTCTTTTGTTCTTTGATTAACATGACAGACAGCAGCAGGAATATTGGACTGTTGTCCCTTTAAGAGTTTATGAACGGTGTTCAACGGACCCAATACTGTTACACACAACATGGGTTCACTTTCTTAGCTATTTAACGATTCAAAACTGACTATGTTTATCTGAATACTCGCCAAGATTGTCTGTGCCGCTGGTTTTGACATACTTTTGTATGTATTTGACAGTTTAAGCGCAGGAAGGCGCTTATTTTGGTACTTGTGACTCTGTCTCTGTTTGAGACTGAGCGTGGCTTGTTCGCTTCAGTGCGCGCGCTTTCGGTGTGAGCGCGAGACCTGCGGGAATGAGTAAAATGTATGCGCAATACAAGCACTACTTAACCGGAGCGAATGAGACGAATGAGAGAGAGAGAGAGAGAGAGAGAGAGAGAGGAGGCGCCCGCGTAGGTGTGTGTCACTTCACCGTGACAGAGAAGAGAGCGAGAACGCGCAGCTGACGATATTGCCTGATTCTCTGACCCAGTTTGTTTGCTGGTTTCCATGGCTGCAATACGCGGTGTTTTCCACCAACTGGCAACCTGTGATGTCGAAATACTATTGGATAAACTGGCTGCACACCATTTCGCACAGACCAAAACAAAAACAGACATTCCGACACGGAATGCACATTTTCAAAGTAGAATATCTGGCTGTAGCATTGTTTTTCTGAGAAACAAGTAGGTGAATTTAGCATGTTTCCTAAATATCTGCAAACATATTAGGGTATTTTTATGCTTTATTAAAGTAAAAATCTTACATAGAGCCCCTTTAAGCCTTGATATTTTTTTTAAACGCCAGTACATTCGTAAAGGAAATGTAGTAAGAATGGCTTTTCATTTTAATTTGCTGCCCATGGTGCTGTACAGGCAGTGTTTGTTGCTCTTGAGGTTTTGCTCTCATATGATGTGTGTCTGTATACAGTCACGATTTTTTTTTAAACAAATGCTATAGAAAACTGAGCTCGTTCTTTTTTTTTTTTTTTTTTNTTTTTTTTTTTTTTTTTTTCTCTCCATATTGTTAGGTCATTCAACGTCCACCATAAGTGTTACATCTAAGTTTCGCCAGTTACTGTCAGATCTCTGAGTGGTTATTCAGTTTCATGGGTGATCTTTTAGTGTGGCTGTTCACCAGGACAAACGTTGACGTTAACATTGTTTATCTCCACCCTCTTAATGATGTCTTATTCAGGACTTACATCTCAGCTCGATCTTCAACCGTCTGTGAGCGGTGCTCTCATCTATTGTATATTCATCATGAACAAGATTCAGTCAATTAAATTGCAATTCAAATGACTGAATCTTGTGCATGGTTAAATTTGTATTATTGTGATCGTGATGGAATTGTCTAATTTGAAACTATTTGTATTTTATGCTAAATGTGTATTTGTATTTTAATTGACTGTTTTGAAAGATCATGTAGCTCATTCAAGTGCTTTATATTACACCCATGAACAGATTTGTTATTCAATTTTAGGTGCGAAAATTGGCTACAACTGTATATTATGCTTTTCTAAAAATGTTTGAGGAATTGCAGGTTTCATGAATCGCTGTGTTTTATTATAGTTATTCATTCTTTTTAGTCACTATCTAATATTTTGAATGCAAAAAGCTTAGTTATTTGTTGGTGATCTTTTGGGGAAAGAATCAAGTCTCGTTATGTTGATTGAGAATTCTCTTAAGCTCATTCTAACATGTTATTTATTCTTTATGTCTTCTTGGACGCTGTCATTTTTAATTGAATCGCTGATAAATTGTTCCTATTTTAAGTATTCGTGCGTTTCTCTCATCGATGTGAACTGGCTTATGAAGTCAATTAAATTCCAATGTCAGCACTTTCAAATCTCTTTTAGTCTAACTGAAATGGCACAGAGCAGGTTTTTTGTTGTGTTGCTGTCGGTGGTGCTGCACTGTCATTTACAGGGAGTTACATTATTTGAGTACCTTAAATGTTGTGGTCGTAGTCATCTCTTCAGTGAATGTTGGTGCTTGTTCTTGTTTTGCAGAATAATTGTATGTATATACCCAGTTTGGTGTATACATTCCAGCACTTAATTCTGTCAGAATGTCATGCAGTTTCTTATTTTAACTCACAGTGTCGCTGTTCACTAGCAAAACCATTTGTGTGTTCAGTACACATCTCTCCACCCTGCTTCTGATGTCATACACAGTTTCAAGCTCGTCTCTTTACAGAAAATCGTCGACGGTGATCGAAGGACTATTTCAGACACTGGATTTATTTGCAAGCATAAGTTTCTTTTACATGCTATTTTGTTGTGTTTCTGGATTTAATTCCTGATCAATTTCTGAAACATTTTAAATGTTCTGGTCTGCTGTCGAGATGTTTGGTCTTTTGTTCTTCGTGCTGATGGCGCACACCGCTTATGGAGACGTGAGCTATTCTTTCCCGGAGGAGATGAAACGCGGATCTGTGATTGGAAATATAGCAAAGGATCTCGGGCTCGATGTGAACAGACTGTCATCTCGTAAGGCTCGAATTGATATTGAAGGTAACAGAAAACGATACTGTGACATTAATCTGAATACTGGAGAACTGACCGTAGCGGAGAGAATCGACAGAGAGGAGATTTGTGGAAAGAAAGCTTCATGTGTTATTAAACAGGAGCTCGTGCTGGAAAATCCTTTAGAGCTTCATCGCTTTATTCTCAGTATAGATGACATAAATGATAATTCACCACAGTTCAAAGAAAGTGTTATAAAATTCGAAATACAGGAATCGGCGGACAAAGGATCTCGTTATTTATTAGAAGAGGCGTATGATGCAGATATTGGTATGAATGAAGTGCAGTCATATACACTTCAAAATAATGACAATTTTATTCTTAATGTAGTTACTAGGGCAAATGGAAGAAAATATGGTGAGCTAGTTCTTAATAAAGAGTTGGATCGTGAGCAGCAGAAAGAGGTGACATTCATTCTTACTGCGGTAGACGGCGGGACTCCACCGAGATCAGGTACTGTAGCCATACACGTCACTGTGCTGGATGCTAATGATAATGCTCCAGTCTTTAGTCAGACCGTCTATAAAGTCAGTCTGCCTGAAAATTCTCCTGTAGATACTGTAGTGGTGACAGTGAGCGCTACTGATGCTGACGAGGGACAAAATGGAGAGGTGACATATGCGTTTGGTCATTTACCTCAAAAGGTCCTACAGCTATTCTTCATCGATGCAGTATCTGGTGTGATTAAACTAACAGGTGAGATTGATTATGAAGTGGAGAGTACAATTGAACTTCCCATTCAAGCCAAAGATGGTCAAGGATTAGCCAGTTATTCCACAGTATTAATAGATATTGTTGATATCAATGATAACGCCCCTATAATAATACTTAAATCCCTGAATAGTCCCGTTCCTGAGAACGCGTTCCCCGGTACAGAGGTTGGCATCATTAATGTTCAGGACAGAGACTCTGAGAATAACGGACAGGTGCGCTGCTCCATTCAGCAGAACGTCCCATTTAAACTCGTTCCTTCAATCAAAAATTACTATTCTCTGGTGACCACAGGTGAATTAGACCGCGAGCTGCTCTCTGATTATAATCTTACAATCACTGCTACTGATGAGGGCTCTCCGCCTTTATCTTCCACTAAGAATCTTCACTTGACTGTAGCTGACGTGAATGATAATCCACCTGTATTTCAGGAGCACAGTTACAGAGCTCATGTGCAAGAAAATAACAAACCGGGCTCCTCTATTTGTTCAGTATCAGCTACAGACCCGGACTGGAGACAGAATGGCACTGTAGTTTATTCTCTGTTGTCCTCTGATGTCAATGGCGCACCGGTGTCCTCCTTTCTATCCATTAACGGAGACACCGGGGTCATTCATGCCGTGAGGTCTTTTGATTACGAACAGCTGAAGAGTTTCAAAGTGCTCGTGTTAGCCAGAGACAACGGTTCTCCTCCTCTGAGCAGTAACGTGAGCGTGAGTGTCTTCCTATCGGATGAGAATGACAACTCCCCTCAGATATTATACCCCTCTCCGGAGGGAAACTCCTTCATGACCGAGATGGTGCCCAAAGCTGCGCAGGCGGGCTCCCTGGTCTCCAAGGTGATCGCCGTGGACTCGGATTCTGGCCAGAACGCGTGGCTCTCGTATCACATTATTAAAGCGACTGATCCGGGACTTTTCACTATCGGTGTCCACAGCGGGGAGATCAGGACGCAGCGAGACATTTCTGAATCTGACAGCATGAAACAGAACCTTATTGTGTCCGTGAGAGATAACGGACAGCCCTCTCTCTCAGCCACGTGCGCGTTGTATTTACTCATATCAGATAACTTGGCTGAAGTTCCAGAACTGAAAGACATGTCTCATGACGAGAGCAGCTCCAAACTGACGTTTTATTTGATCATCGCGCTGGTATCCGTTTCCACTTTCTTCCTGACCTTCATCATCATCATCCTGGCCGTGAGGTTTTGTCGCAGGAGAAAGCCCAGACTGTTGTTTGATGGAGCTGTAGCCATTCCCAGCGCGTATCTCCCTCCAAATTACGCAGAGGTGAAGGGCGCAGGAACTCTCCGCAGCACTTACAATTATGACGCGTACCTGACCACGGGCTCGCGCACTAGTGACTTCAAGTTCGTCAGATCTTATAATGAGGGCACACTGACTGCTGACCTGACTCTGAAAAAGACTCAGTCTGCTGTGGATGATCTTGAAGGACTTGATGCAGAAATGAGCGACTCCTATCAGGTAGGACTATGTCTTTCTTTAAAAGAATAATTTGTTGGATTAAAATTGTGAAAAGGTGTTTTTCCCCACTTGACTGCTTGCAATGCTTTCTTATCAATGTCATATGAATGTGTTATAGATTGTATGATTCATTACCAAACAACTGTTAAGACAGCAAAAGTAAAATATTTTTCGGATCTTAAAGATAAAAACGCGCACAGTCCAAAAATATTATGTAATACCATAAATAGTATGCTAAATCCGATGTCTAATCTATATCCTGTTCCGTCACTTACTGCTTGTGAAACTTTTCTCAAGTTTTTTTTAATGGACAAAATTGAAGGTATAAGATCATGCATTTTTCCCTCTTCTTCTTTGAACTTCCATCAGCACACATCAATAGTAACATATTCATCTGAATTTACTCCAGTGTCTCAGTTACCTGGTACAAATTCTTCAACCAATGAAGCGCACCTTTTGTTCATTGGATATTTTAAACATGCCATTGTGCAGCCGCTGCTCAAAAAAATAAAATAAATAAATAAATAAAAATCTTGATCCAACACTTCTGAATGAGTATCGTCCCATCTCTAAATTGCCGTTTGTATCAAAAGTTCTGAAGAAGGTTGTGTTTAATCAGCTTTCTTCATTCTTACAGAAAAAAATCTATTTTTGATAAATATCAGTCTGTTTTTAGACCACAGCACAGAGTCTGCATTGTTTAAAGTATTAAATGACTTATTGCTGACTGTCGACTCTGGTAATTGTGCCGTTTTAATTTTGCTGGATCTCAGCGCGGCATTTGACACCCTTGATCATGAGACACTCTCTTTTAAATCTTTTACAGAAAATTGGGATTCATGCTTTAAATTGGTTTATCTCCCATTTAAAGGATCAACCATTTTCTGTAGAGACTGGCAATTATTCATCATCTCGTGCACCAGTTTTGTATGGGGTTCCACAGGGCTCAATTCTGGGTCCTGTTTTATTTTCTTTATACATGCTCCCTTTGTATACTATTTATAGGAAGTATAATGTCTCATACCACTGTTACGCAAAATATGTCTGCCAACTGCCTTCAGTTAAAAGAATCAAAGACAGAAGTCTTCATTTTTGGCCCCTCTGCTTCTACAGAGGCTGTTGCCAGTAAACTGGGAGCTCTATCTGGTAATCCGAAATTTAGGTGTTACTTTTGATTCTGCTTTGACATTTTGGATAAACAGATCAATGCTGTGGTCAGAAGTTGTTTTTATCAGCTAAAGAATATAGCTAAAATGAAGTCATTATTATCATCCAAAGATATGTAGTCTGTGATCCATGCTTTTATTTCATCCAAATTAGACTATTGTAAAGTACTGTACTAGGGTGTTTCACAGTGTCTATTGTCACGTCTTCAGCTTGTTCAAAATGCTGCAACTAGATTGTTGACTGGAACAAGTAAGAGGGAACATATTTCACCAGTGCTGATCTCTCTCCATGGGCTCCCAGTTAAAAACATTATTGTTTGTTTATAAGGGTTTGCATGGACTGGCTCCTCTATATGTTTCTGATCTTCTTTCCATTCACCATAATACATCCAGAGAACTTTGATCAACTAGTAGCTTACAGTTGACTGTTCCAAGGACAGTATTGGGGAAGTTACTTTTAAAAGTAATGCATTACAATATTGCGTTACTCCCTAAAAGAGTACCTAATTGTGTTAGGTACTTTTTATGATAAGTAATGAGTTACATTACTTTTGCGCCACTGTTTCTCACCTGGGCTGGGCTTGCTTGTTTGTTTTTTTAATAACAACAAAAAAAGTTATATTTTTGGCAAATGTAAAGGCCCTTTCACACCAACTGTGAAATGAATAAGCCTCAGGCTGAAGGAAATTCAGATTTATCCCTGTACAGTAGAGGGCACAGCTCAAACAAACTTTTCAGCTGTGCTGCCATTCTGGATTAAAGAAGAATAGGACACAGGAGAAGAAAGTTAAACACACTTATTTCTAAATCTACTCTCAAGAAATGTTTGCTTGTTAGTATGGTTGAATTAGATAATTGAAGGTCAGCAGCAAAGACATTGGTTAATAAAGAGAGATTAAATACATAAAGTATATTTGTGTAATTTAATATAGTTAATTATTACAGGTTTGAGTTAATTTCTGAGATTGCATTTCACTGTTTTTATTCATTTTGAGGAATACTGAATGTTTTCATGCAAGTGAGATAAGTAAATGCATGTTCACATTTAGTCTAGAACTACAATAATCATCATGTTCACACAGCGGACACAACACCTCTGCACATTATTTCTCTCAACATGAACAGGACAGGAGAGCTGTCAGTCAATAAATGTGAAAAAGTAACTTGTTACTTATTTTAAAAAGTAACTTATATATTTTGTTGTAAATTGAAAAGTAATGCATTACTTTACTAGTTACTTGAAAAAGTAATCTGATTATGTAACTGCAATGCATTACCCCTAACACTGTACAAAGACATGTTTAAAATTGAAAGAAGTCTGTGTATTTTCAATGGTTGCTCCACAGCTTTGGAACAATTTGCCATTCATACGATGATTTTAAATCTCTTCTTAAAACTCATTTATTTACTATTGTATATGATCATAAGTAGGTGCAGTGGCAACAATTTTAGTGTACTGTCTGTTCATGTGTTTTGTGTTTAATTATTAGGGTATTTGTTTAAACTTTACAGCACTTTGGCCAATAGCTGTTAATAACCATGACTGTCTGACTGGCAGATCACGTGGCTCTTACAAATGTTTTTTTGTAGACAAGTATTTTTGAGGGTCAATTTGAAGTCAGAAAAGTAGATGCATTAAGTGGTCTTTTACACTTTTTTACTTGTCTATGAACAATTGTAATGCGGCATGATTCGCAAATTGATTAGTTTTTGTTTAATTCATTTTTGGCATTATCTGCTATTTTGGGTTCAAAGCAGTAAAAAGTTGTCAATCCTTTACTATGTTACAAGGACATGTTGAATTTGTGATAGATATATTAAACAGCTTTACGTTTATCTTTATGTCTTTTAATATAGTGAATAAGGGAATTAATTTCGTATGTCAGTTTCAGGAATATTCCGTTAAGTGAAGTATTTAAACGTGCTTTTGGTCTGATTGGTAATAGCATAGGTCTGGTTTTCTCTGTCGCTGTCCGTGGTGCTGCACTGGCATTTACTCTTAGTGTTTGATTATATTGCTCTTACATATTTGTAGCTCTCAATCCCCGCATAGCTTTTATTATTATTATTATTATTATTATTATACAATAAACACACTATGATTATATTTATCTCTCCCACTTCAGAAAATGTTGCTGTTGTTGTTTTTTTCTTTGCTAAACAATTATATAATAAAATAAGTATGTAACTGCTAAACAACACTATGCCCGTTCTTTGTATGTTATAACACTTCATTCTGTGAGAGAAATTAATGTCATGCAGTTTCTTACTCTAACTCACAGTGTCGCTGTTTACCTGCAAAACCATGTGTGTGTTCAGTACACATCTCTCCACCCTGATTCTGATGTCATACATAGGGCTTCAAGCTCATCTCTTTATAAAAAATCGTCGACGGTGATCGAAGGACTATTTCAGACACTGGATTTATTTTTACACTTATGTTTCTTTTACATGCTACTTTGTTGTATTTCTGGATTTAATTTCTGCTTAAGAACTGAAGCATTTGAAAGGTTCTGCTGTGCTGTTGAGATGTTTGGTCTTTTGTTCTTCGTGCTGATGGCGCACACCGCTTATGGAGACGTGAGCTATTCTTTCCCGGAGGAGATGAAACGCGGATCTGTGATTGGAAATATAGCAAAGGATCTCGGACTCGATGTGAACAGACTGTCATCTCGTAAGGCTCGAATTGATACTGAAGGTAACAGAAAACGATACTGTGACATTAATCTGAATACTGGAGAACTGACCGTAGCGGAGAGAATCGACAGAGAGGAGATTTGTGGAAAGAAAGCTTCATGTGTTATTAAGCAAGAGCTCGTGCTGGAAAATCCTCTAGAACTGCATCGCTTCATTCTCAATATTGAAGACATAAATGATAATTCACCACAGTTCAAACAAGGTATAATAAAATTCGAAATACAGGAATCGGCGGACAAAGGATCTCGTTATTTATTAGATGAGGCCCACGATGCGGATATTGGGATGAATTCAGTGCAGAATTATGTGCAGCAGGACAATGAACACTTTCTTCTTAGTGTCCTAACGCGTGCAAATGGAAGAAAATATGGTGAGCTAGTTCTTAATAAAGAGTTGGATCGTGAGCAGCAGAAAGAGGTGACATTAATTCTTATTGCGGTAGACGGCGGGACTCCACCGAGATCAGGTACTGTAGCCATACACGTCACTGTGCTGGATGCTAATGATAATGCTCCAGTCTTTAGTCAGGCCGTCTATAAAGTCAGTCTGCCTGAAAATTCTCCTGTAGATACTGTAGTGGTGACAGTGAGCGCTACTGATGCTGACGAGGGACAAAATGGAGAAGTGACATATGAATTTGGTCATGTATCCGAACGCCTCCTGGACATATTTTTTCTCGATTCGTTGTCTGGAGAGATTAAACTAAAGGGACTCATTGATTATGAAGAGGAGAGTTTAATTGAACTGCCAATTCAAGCCAAAGATGGTCAAGGATTAGCCAGTCATTGTACAGTAATAATAGATGTTATTGATGTCAATGATAACGCTCCTATAATAGTAATTAATTCTCTAAGCAGTCCCGTTCCCGAGAACGCGTTCCCCGGTACAGAGGTTGGCATCATTAATGTTCAGGATAGAGACTCTGAGAATAACGGACAGGTGCGCTGCTCCATTCAGCAGATCGTCCCATTTAAACTCGTTCCTTCAATCAAAAATTACTATTCTCTGGTGACCACAGGTGAATTAGACCGCGAGCTGCTCTCTGATTATAATCTTACAATCACTGCTACTGATGAGGGCTCTCCGCCTTTATCTTCCACTAAGAATCTTCACTTGACTGTAGCTGACGTGAATGATAATCCACCTGTATTTCAGGAGCACAATTACAGAGCTCATGTGCAAGAAAATAACAAACCGGGCTCCTCTATTTGTTCAGTATCAGCTACAGACCCGGACTGGAGACAGAATGGCACTGTAGTTTATTCTCTGTTGTCCTCTGATGTCAATGGCGCACCGGTGTCCTCCTTTCTATCCATTAACGGAGACACCGGGGTCATTCATGCCGTGAGATCGTTTGATTACGAACAGCTGAAGAGTTTCAAAGTGCTCGTGTTAGCCAGAGACAACGGTTCTCCTCCTCTGAGCAGTAACGTGAGCGTGAGTGTCTTCATATCGGATGAGAATGACAACTCCCCTCAGATATTATACCCCTCTCCTGAAGGAAACTCCTTCATGACCGAGATGGTGCCCAAAGCTGCGCAGGCGGGCTCCCTGGTCTCCAAGGTGATCGCCGTGGACGCGGATTCGGGCCAGAACGCGTGGCTCTCGTATCACATTATTAAAGCGACTGATCCGGGACTTTTCACTATCGGTGTCCACAGCGGGGAGATCAGGACGCAGCGGGACATTTCTGAATCTGACAGCATGAAACAGAACCTTATTGTGTCCGTGAGAGATAACGGACAGCCCTCTCTCTCAGCCACGTGCGCGTTGTATTTACTCATATCAGATAACTTGGCTGAAGTTCCAGAACTGAAAGACATGTCTCATGACGAGAGCAGCTCCAAACTGACGTTTTATCTGATCATCGCGCTGGTGTCCGTTTCCACTTTCTTCCTGACCTTCATCATCATCATCCTGGCCGTGAGGTTTTGTCGCAGGAGAAAGCCCAGACTGTTGTTTGATGGAGCTGTAGCCATTCCCAGCGCGTATCTCCCTCCAAATTATGCAGAGGTGGAGGGCGCGGGAACTCTCCGCAGCACTTACAATTATGACTCGTACCTGACCACGGGCTCGCGCACTAGTGACTTCAAGTTCGTCAGATCTTATAATGAGGGCACACTGACTGCTGACCTGACTTTGAAAAAGACTCAGTCTGCTGTGGATGATCTTGAAGGACTTGATGCAGAAATGAACGATTCGTTTCAGGTAGGACTAACAAAGCCTTTCTTATTAAATAATAATAATAATAATAATAATCTATCTCTCCCTTCATATATATATATGTATTTTATAATGCATCATCCACAATAGGCCCACATGGTGTGCACACGCAATTTTGATAGATTGTAAAAGCAGGATCTTAGTGAATAATGTCCAAATCGTACAAATGCTGAATCTGTTAGTTACTTATCTTGCCAAGGCACATGTTTTTTAATCGCCCAGAGCTGTCAAACTCATTCCCTGGAGGGCCACTGTCCTGCAGAGTTTAGTTCCAGCCCATCTTCAACACACATACCTGTAGTTTTCATACATGCCTGATGAACTAGCTGGATCAGGTAAGGTTGAAGCTAAAGTCTGCAGGCCTGTGGCCCTCACTGAAAAATGGCAAACTAAAAATGTGATTCACGTGGTAACATCTAAATTAATTGATTTTATTCAAATAAAAATATTATTTAACATTACTGAAGCAACCTAAATATATAAGGCTACACTAACAAAACTAAATTTAAGTGTAAGATCAGGTAGAAATAGCTCTTTAATGTAACAATTGCAGGTTTCCACTTTTTACAGTGCTCAGTGGACTGAGTTTGACATCCCCGGAATAGTCTATCATCAGTTATTTACTGTATTCTGATTGAACAGGGTTTCAGAAAGCAATTACATTGAGATTATGTGGCCCAGGATAAACGCATGTAATGTGATCACTCGCATTGTGGATCATTGGTAATGTTTATATATATATATATATAGATATATATTTTTTTGCAGTCCTATCGTTGTCTGTTATGTAGATTCATTTTATTAAGGATTTCTTATTTCATTATTTTTAAGATTTAGTAGGGATGGCTTATATTTCTGTATACTGTCCATGGTGCTGTACAGGCAGTGTCTGATGCTGTTGAGGATTTGCTCTTATACTATGTAGTATGTAGGTCTGTATACAAGCATGTTTTATTCATTTATTAATTTTTTTACGAGTAGATGTTATGGAAATTCAGCTAGTTCTCTTGCATCCTCAGAGAATGCTTTTGTTTTTTGTTTTTTTTTTGTTTATTCCCTGGCCCNNNNTTGATTAAGTATTTCATTTACATCAAAAGTGTTATATTCATGTTTTAGCACTTTTAAGAGTTTATGCATGAACTATGTTCTAAAATTTGAGTTGCCTTTTACACGTGGATTATTTTTGATATGGCTAAAATTGTTTTCTTGTGATTTTGAGGGACTTGATGCGGACACGAGAGATTCTTTTCTAGTAGAAAGAACAAAAAGTTTTCTTAAAATAAAAAAATAAAAATATTTATGTATGTATGTGTATGTGTATATATATATATATATATATATATATATTGT
>RJVU01052173.1:293361-303597 GCA_003731715.1 Anabarilius grahami
CCACTTTCACTAACAACAGGCTATTAAAGATTTTTGAAGTTAATTTTAAAGTCTCAGATGTAGTTTCACTGTTCTTTTTATAATTTAGATTTAGATTTTTTTGCCTGCATGTGAATGAGCAATTTTAAGTCATGAATCCTTTTTCATCAGTATTTTTCATTCTTTTTGTCAGTAGCTAAGGGACACTATAGAATTTACCCTTTTAGTTGTTTACAAATTGTCTTATTTCTACCTCTATCTGCCATGAAATAGTTTTGAAGCCTATATGGCAATAAACTGAAATGGAAAATGTCGTCTCAGCTAATATTTTAGATAAAAATATAGCTTTAAATTGTTGGATTATTTAATGGAATCTGATATGTCTCGTTCTGCTCTTGGTGTTTGCTGTTTTGCTCTCTATCTTTAACTAGCCTATGTAACAGACACTTAACTCTATCAGATATATGTTATGCAGTTTCTTATTTTAACTCACAGTGTCGCTGTTCACCTGCAAAACAATATGTGTCTTCAGTACACATCTCTCCGCCCTGCTTCTGATGTCATACACAGGGCTTCAAGCTCGTCTAGTTACAGAAAATCATCGATGGCGACTGATTATTTGGAATAGTGTGGCTATTATTCTACATTGACTTTAGTTGTTTCCTTTTATCTGTTAACTGTATTGGTGGATTTTATTTCTGCTTAATAACTGAAACATTTCAGAGGTTCTGCTCTGCTGTCGAGATGTTTGGTCTTTTGTTCTTCGTGCTGATGGCGCACACCGCTTATGGAGACGAGAGCTATTCTTTCCCGGAGGAGATGAAACGCGGATCTGTGATTGGAAATATAGCAAAGGATCTCGGGCTCGATGTGAAGAGACTGTCATCTCGTAAGGCTCGAATTGATATTGAAGGTAACAGAAAACGATACTGTGACATTAATCTGAATACTGGAGAACTGACCGTAGCGGAGAGAATCGACAGAGAGGAGATTTGTGGAAAGAAAGCTTCATGTATCATGAATCAGGAATTTGTTCTTGAAAGTCCTCTCGAACTGCATCGCTTCATTCTAAATATTGAAGATATAAATGATAATTCACCACAGTTCACAGAGAGTGTTATTGAATTCGAAATACGGGAATCAGCGGTCAAAGGATCTCGTTATTTATTAGATGAGGCCCACGATGCGGATATTGGTGTCAATTCAGTGCAGTCATATACACTTCAAAATAATGAACATTTTCTTCTTAATGTACTTACCAGGGAAAATGGAAGAAAATATGGCGAGCTAGTTCTTAATAAAGAGTTGGATCGTGAGCAGCAGAAAGAGGTGACATTAATTCTTACTGCGGTAGACGGCGGGACTCCACCGAGATCAGGTACTGTAGCCATACACGTCACTGTGCTGGATGCTAATGATAATGCTCCAGTCTTTAGTCAGGCCGTCTATAAAGTCAGTCTGCCTGAAAATTCTCCTGTAGATACTGTAGTGGTGACAGTGAGCGCTACTGATGCTGACGAGGGACAAAATGGAGAAGTGACGTATGCATTTAGTCATTTATCCGAAATGACCCGGCAATTATTTTTCCTTGATGCAATTTCTGGAAAGATTAAACTAAAGGGACTCATGGATTACGAGGAGGAGAGTTCAATCGAACTGCCGATTCAAGCCAAAGATGGTCAAGGATTAGCCAGTCATTGTACAGTAATAATAGATATTATTGATGTCAATGATAACGCCCCTATAATAGTAATTAATTCTCTTAATAGTCCCGTTCCCGAGAACGCGTTACCCGGTACAGAGGTTGGCATCATTAATGTTCAGGACAGAGACTCAGAGAATAACGGACAGGTGCGCTGCTCCATTCAGCAGAACGTCCCATTTAAACTCGTTCCTTCAATCAAAAATTACTATTCTCTGGTGACAACAGGTGAATTAGACCGCGAGCTGCTCTCTGATTATAATCTTACAATCACTGCTACTGATGAGGGCTCTCCGCCTTTATCTTCCACTAAGAATCTTCACTTGACTGTAGCTGACGTGAATGATAATCCACCTGTATTTCAGGAGCACAATTACAGAGCTCATGTGCAAGAAAATAACAAACCGGGGTCCTCTATTTGTTCAGTATCAGCTACAGACCCGGACTGGAGACAGAATGGCACTGTAGTTTATTCTCTGTTGTCCACTGATGTCAATGGCGCACCGGTGTCCTCCTTTCTATCCATTAACGGAGACACCGGGGTCATTCATGCCGTGAGATCGTTTGATTACGAACAGCTGAAGAGTTTCAAAGTGCTCGTGTTAGCCAGAGACAACGGTTCTCCTCCTCTGAGCAGTAACGTGAGCGTGAGTGTCTTCATATCGGATGAGAATGACAACTCCCCTCAGATATTATACCCCTCTCCAGAGGGAAACTCCTTCATGACCGAGATGGTGCCCAAAGCTGCGCAGGCGGGCTCCCTGGTCTCCAAGGTGATCGCCGTGGACGCGGATTTTGGCCAGAACGCGTGGCTCTCGTATCACATTATTAAAGCGACTGATCCGGGACTTTTCACTATCGGTGTCCACAGCGGGGAGATCAGGACGCAGCGGGACATTTCTGAATCTGACAGCATGAAACAGAACCTTATTGTGTCCGTGAGAGATAACGGACAGCCCTCTCTCTCAGCCACGTGCGCGTTGTATTTACTCATATCAGATAACTTGGCTGAAGTTCCAGAACTGAAAGACATGTCTCATGACGAGAGCAGCTCCAAACTGACGTTTTATCTGATCATCGCGCTGGTGTCCGTTTCCACTTTCTTCCTGACCTTCATCATCATCATCCTGGCCGTGAGGTTTTGTCGCAGGAGAAAGCCCAGACTGTTGTTTGATGGAGCTGTAGCCATTCCCAGCGCGTATCTCCCTCCAAATTACGCAGAGGTGGAGGGCGCGGGAACTCTCCGCAGCACTTACAATTATGACGCGTACCTGACCACGGGCTCGCGCACTAGTGACTTCAAGTTCGTCAGATCTTATAATGAGGGCACACTGACTGCTGACCTGACTCTGAAAAAGACTCAGTCTGCTGTGGATGATCTTGAAGGACTTGATGCAGAAATGAGCGACTCGTTTCAGGTAGGACTAACAAAGGATTTTTATTATTATTTAATGTTTATTTCTGTTCTGTATTGACTGCTTTCATTGGCTAGACTTTAACATTTTAGAGGGTCAGTTTGAAGTCTGAAAAGTAACTATATCAAGTAGTGTTTTTTTAAATAATTGACATTTTGTTAAATCAGTACCAGCTTATTATTAGAAATATAAAAAAAAATAAAAAATAAAAAAAAGGTTTTAAAGGGATTTCAGAAATGTTAAAAATTGAGATTAAGTGGCTCAAAGTCATGTAATGTGACCCCATGCAGTGTGAATAGTTAGTGAGTTTCTCTATATGTTTTTTATTTACTTTTTGTCTTCATCTCGTGTTTAAAAAATGTATCGGATAGTAAGTTTAGATGTAATGGTATATTTCTATTTGCTGTCCATGGGGCTGTACAGGCAGTGTCTGTTGCTGGTGTGGTTATTTCTCTATACTGTTTCTGTATATAGTCGTGTGTTTATTTATATATGTGTAGATTAAGTAGATGCTCTTGAAAATCGAGCTTGTTCTCTTTTCAATTCCACGAGAATGTTTGTTTGTTCCAGGCCTTTGATATTGTGAAGACATTTCATGTGTTGTATCCACGTTTTGGCATATATTGTCAGAGTTATTAGAGTTCCCTAATTGAACTCTGTTGCTGTTTACCAGTGCCACCGATGACATTTGTTTCTCTCCACTCTGTTCATATGATGTCATATAACTGACGTCACAGTTCGCTGTAGACATCAGATGATGTTGAGCGGTTTCTTCACCTTTTTGTCTTTTTATATTCACCATGATTCAATCATTTGCGTNTTGATGGAGCTGTAGCCATTCCCAGCGCGTATCTCCCTCCAAATTACGCAGAGGTGGAGGGCGCGGGAACTCTCCGCAGCACTTACAATTATGACGCGTACCTGACCACGGGCTCGCGCACTAGTGACTTCAAGTTCGTCAGATCTTATAATGAGGGCACACTGACTGCTGACCTGACTCTGAAAAAGACTCAGTCTGCTGTGGATGATCTTGAAGGACTTGATGCAGAAATGAGCGACTCGTTTCAGGTAGGACTAACAAAGGATTTTTATTATTATTTAATGTTTATTTCTGTTCTGTATTGACTGCTTTCATTGGCTAGACTTTAACATTTTAGAGGGTCAGTTTGAAGTCTGAAAAGTAACTATATCAAGTAGTGTTTTTTTAAATAATTGACATTTTGTTAAATCAGTACCAGCTTATTATTAGAAATATAAAAAAAAATAAAAAATAAAAAAAATGTTTTAAAGGGATTTCAGAAATGTTAAAAATTTAGATTAAGTGGCTCAAAGTCATGTAATGTGACCCCATGCAGTGTGAATAGTTAGTGAGTTTCTCTATATGTTTTTTATTTACTTTTTGTCTTCATCTCGTGTTTAAAAAATTTATCGGATAGTAAGTTTAGATGTAATGGTATATTTCTATTTGCTGTCCATGGGGCTGTACAGGCAGTGTCTGTTGCTGGTGTGGTTATTTCTCTATACTGTTTCTGTATATAGTCGTGTGTTTATTTATATATGTGTAGATTAAGTAGATGCTCTTGAAAATCGAGCTTGTTCTCTTTTCAATTCCACGAGAATGTTTGTTTGTTCCAGGCCTTTGATATTGTGAAGACATTTCATGTGTTGTATCCACGTTTTGGCATATATTGTCAGAGTTATTAGAGTTCCCTAATTGAACNCAGTCTGCTGTGGATGATCTGGAAGGACTTGATGCAGAAATGAGCGACTCATTTCAGGTAGGACTAAGTCTTTCTTTAAAAATAATTTGGTGGATTGAAATTGTGAAAAGTGTATTTTTCCCCACTTGACTGCTTCTACTTGACACTAGTCACAGCTGAATGATGGAACATGCACAACATTCCATTGCAGACATTAAAGAACCTGAGCCTCCTGAGGTAAAAAGAGGTTGCTCTGCCCCTTTTTGTAGAGGGCATTCATATTTAGGGACCAGTCCGGTTTATTATCCAGGTGCACACCCATATACTTATAGGACTGCACCACCTCAATGGCCTCCCCACATATACAAACAGGCTGCAAGTGTGTCCTAGATCTACAAAAGTCCACGACCACTTCCTTAGTCTTTATGGCGTTCAAAAGGAGGCTGTTCGTTTTGCTTCAGTCACTGAAGGTGCTCACAAGGTCCCTGTATCCCCTTCCTGTCCATCCCTGATACACGAAACGATAGCTGTATCATCAGATTATTTCTGTATATGGCAAGACTCAGAGTTGTATTTAAGGTCCAATATAAATAGAGCTAACAAGAACGGAGCTAAGACAGTCCCCTGTGGTCCCCCAACGCTGCTCAACACTGTCTCAGAGACCCAATTCCCCAGCCTAACAAACTGAACCTGTTCTGTCAGATATTCAGTTATCCAGGTAGTAATGGAAGGATGTAACCCCCATGCATTCGAGTTTATCTCTCAGGATGGGTGGCCTGATGGTACTGAATGCATTAGAAAAGTAAAAAAACAGCATCCTCACATAACAGTCAGGCTCATCCAGATAAGGCCTGACGCAGCATGTGCAGGACTGCATCATCCACTCCAATACATTCCTGATAAGCAAACTGAAGAGGATCCTGTGCAAGTGCAGTCGCTGGTCTTTAGAGGTGGAGAAGTAGCCGCTCCATGGTTTTCATAATGTGTAAAATGAGTGCAACTGGTCTAAAATCATTAATCTCCTCCAAGCACCCTGCTTTAGATACTGGCACAAGACATGTTGTTTTCCTCAGCAGCAGCACCTTCCCCGTCTGTAGGCTGAGCTTGAAAATCTTCTGAAGAGGTACAGCTAGTTGGGCTGCACACTCCTTAAGCAAACTCGGACACACACCATCATGGCCCGCTGCTTTCCCTGGACGCAGCCTTCCAAGCTCTGACCTCACCTCTTCTACTGTAAAGGTCAGGGAGGGGGAGCCAGGTTTGTAGGGAGTTGCACCTACAATAGTGCTAGTTGAGGATCTGCAGCGTGAATGAGTGGAGGGTGATGTAATAGTGGGTTACATGCAGTGGCGTGCACAGACCTCCGCTGGGGCAGGGGCAAAATCGCATCCTGGGGACGGGGGTTGTCCCCCTCTGTAAAAATCGCATTCCGAGGGCATCGTGACACGAACGAAAAGGACACTTTCACTTTCACGATTAAAGGCCCTGTGCACGCCACTGGGAAAATGTATAGCTGCTGTAGAGAGGGAACAACCGTGTGGACAAATAAATCCTGCAGAGGCTAGGCAAACACTAGCCATTCTATCAAACCTGTTATAAAACAGGTTAAATTCATTGGCCCTGTACAAATCACCCCGTTATCTGCCTGTTCTTCTTCTTATAGCCAGTCATATTCCTCATGCCTCTCCACACCTCTATGATGTTATTATGCTGCAACTTCCTCTCTACTTTCTTTTTATAATCCAACTTTGCCTGCTTTAAACTCTTCTTCAGCTCATGTTGAACGCACCTGATCTTAGTCAGAAAAGTAGCTGCATTAAGTGGTCTTTTTTTTAGTGGTCTTCTTTTTTGGTCTAGTATGAACAATTTTAAGACATGACATGGTTCAAATCGATTTGTTTTTGTTTTACTTAATTATTTGTTGGCACTAGCTGCTATTTTGGGTTCAAAGCGATAAAAGTTGTTTGTTAGTAATCTTTTACTATGTTACAAGGACATGTTGAATTTGTGATAAAATGCTGATATTTAGCTTTACATTTCTCTTTATGTATTTTCATATAGTTATGAAGGGAATTAATTTCGGATGTCAGTGTCAGTAATATTCCGTTATGCAAAGTATTTTATACATGCTTTTAGTCTGATTGGAAATGGCATAGGTCAGGTTTTCCCTGTCGCTGTCCATGGTGCTGCACTGGCATTTACTCTTAGTGTTTGGGTATTTTGCTCTTACATTTTTGTAGCTCTTTATCTCTCCATTACTCTTTTTTTATTTTTATTTTTATAATAATAATATACATGCTATGAATAGAATCTTCTGAGAATGTTGCTGTTGGTTTTTGCTTTGCTAAACAATTACATAACAATAAAATAAATATATAGTTGCTAAACAAGTACACAATGCCCATTCTTTGTATGTTATAACACTTAATTCTGAGAGAAATTAATGTCATGCAGTTTCTTACTTTAACTCACAGTGTCGCTGTTCACCTGCAAAACCATGTGTGTGTTCAGTACACATCTCTCCACCCTGATTCTGATGTCATACACAGGGCTTCAAGCTCGTCTCGTTATAGAAAATCGTCTACAGTGACAGAAGGACTGTATGTCTGGCAATCAGTCTATTTTACTAAATTTCTTCATTTTGTGTTTTATTTTACATATTTGTTGTTTATCTGGATATAATTTCTGCTCAGTTTATTGAGCAGTTAAAAAAGATTCTGCTATCGAGATGTTTGGTCTTTTGTTCTTCGTGCTGATGGCGCACACCGCTTTTGGAGACGTGAGCTATTCTTTCCCGGAGGAGATGAAACGCGGGTCTGTGATTGGAAATATAGCAAAGGATCTCGGGCTCGATGTGCACAGGCTTTCGTCTGGTAATGCTCGCATTGATACTGAAGGTAACAGAAAAAGATACTGTGACATTAATCTGAATACTGGAGAACTGACCGTAGCGGAGAGAATCGACAGAGAGAGTCTTTGTGGAAAGAAAGCTTCATGCATTTTAAAGCAGGAGCTCGTGTTAGAAAACCCTTTGGAGCTGCATCGATTTATTCTCAACATTGAGGACATAAACGATAATTCACCACAATTCAAACAGACTCTAATCAATTTGGAAATTAGGGAATCTGCAGGCAAAGGATCTCGTTTTTTATTAGATGAGGCTCATGATTCAGATATTGGTATGAATTCAGTGCAGTCATATACACTTCAAAACAATGAACACTTTCTTTTAAACATAGTTACTCGGGAAAATGGAAGGAAATATGGCGAGCTCGTGCTGAATAAAGAGTTGGATCGTGAGCAGCAGAAAGAGGTGACATTAATTCTTACTGCGGTAGACGGCGGGACTCCACCGAGATCAGGTACTGTAGCCATACACGTCACTGTGCTGGATGCTAATGATAATGCTCCAGTCTTTAGTCAGACCGTCTATAAAGTCAGTCTGCCTGAAAATTCTCCTGTAGATACTGTAGTGGCTAAAGTAAGTGCAACAGATATTGACGAAGGACATAATGGAGAGGTGACATATGAATTTGGTCATTTGACTGAACAGCACCTGAAAACATTTTCGCTGGATCCATTGTCTGGTGAGATTAAAATAACGGGGCTCATTGATTTTGAGGAGGAAAGCTCAATTGAACTTACAATTCAAGGTAAAGATGGTCAAGGTTTAGTCAGTTATTCTACTGTATTAATTGATGTTGTTGATGTCAACGATAATGTCCCTATTATTATGATTAAATCCCTTAAAATCCCCATTCCTGAGAACGCGTTCCCCGGTACAGAGGTTGGCATCATTAATGTTCAGGACAGAGACTCTGAGAATAACGGACAGGTGCGCTGCTCCATTCAGCAGAACGTCCCATTTAAACTCGTTCCTTCAATCAAAAATTACTATTCTCTGGTGACCACAGGTGAATTAGACCGCGAGCTGCTCTCTGATTATAATCTTACAATCACTGCTACTGATGAGGGCTCTCCGCCTTTATCTTCCACTAAGAATCTTCACTTGACTGTAGCTGACGTGAATGATAATCCACCTGTATTTCAGGAGCACAATTACAGAGCTCATGTGCAAGAAAATAACAAACCGGGCTCCTCTATTTGTTCAGTATCAGCTACAGACCCGGACTGGAGACAGAATGGCACTGTAGTTTATTCTCTGTTGTCCTCTGATGTCAATGGCGCACCGGTGTCCTCCTTTCTCTCCATTAACGGAGACACCGGGGTCATTCATGCCGTGAGATCGTTTGATTACGAACAGCTGAAGAGTTTCAAAGTGCTCGTGTTAGCCAGAGACAACGGTTCTCCTCCTCTGAGCAGTAACGTGAGCGTGAGTGTCTTCATATCGGATGAGAATGACAACTCCCCTCAGATATTATACCCCTCTCCGGAGGGAAACTCCTTCATGACCGAGATGGTGCCCAAAGCTGCGCAGGCGGGCTCCCTGGTCTCCAAGGTGATCGCCGTGGACGCGGATTCTGGCCAGAACGCGTGGCTCTCGTATCACATTATTAAAGCGACTGATCCGGGACTTTTCACTATCGGTGTCCACAGCGGGGAGATCAGGACGCAGCGGGACATTTCTGAATCTGACAGCATGAAACAGAACCTTATTGTGTCCGTGAGAGATAACGGACAGCCCTCTCTCTCAGCCACGTGCGCGTTGTATTTACTCATATCAGATAACTTGGCTGAAGTTCCAGAACTGAAAGACATGTCTCATGACGAGAGCAGCTCCAAACTGACGTTTTATTTGATCATCGCGCTGGTGTCCGTTTCCACTTTCTTCCTGACCTTCATCATCATCATCCTGGCCGTGAGGTTTTGTCGCAAGAGAAAGCCCAGACTGTTGTTTGATGGAGCTGTAGCCATTCCCAGCGCGTATCTCCCTCCAAATTACGCAGAGGTGGAGGGCGCGGGAACTCTCCGCAGCACTTACAATTATGACGCGTATCTGACCACGGGCTCGCGCACTAGTGACTTCAAGTTCGTCAGATCTTATAATGAGGGCACCCTGACTGCTGACCTGACTCTGAAAAAGACTCAGTCTGCTGTGGATGATCTCGAAGGACTTGATGCGGAAATGAGCGACTCGTTTCAGGTAGGACTAATTGCTTTAATTATTTGTTGATTTCAAACATAGGTTTATCTGGGCCTCCAATTTAAATGTGTATCTCCATTCAAAACTGATCTCGTTCACTACCAACAGTCTCTTATAAGACCACAAGTTCCTGACTCATTCGAATACTTTTATTTTATGCACATGGATCTGTTTGAGAGTCATTTTAAAATATTTTTTAAAAGGCTACATTTGAGTGGATTAATTTACTTTTTGATCATGTATGGTCGGTTTTAAATTATGAGGCGTCACGAATTATGCATTTTTACGTGATTATTCCCCTCCCCTCTTGAGTAGATATTTTTTATTCGACGTGAT
>RJVU01052173.1:338064-375756 GCA_003731715.1 Anabarilius grahami
AGAGAGAGAGAAGCTGAGAGCGCAGTCTGAAGAGGAGAGAGAAGGAAAATCACGGATATTCTGTATTTAATATCCTTCTCTTCGATTTATATACTTTTCATATCTTTTCACTTTGGACATACACATATATTCTTCCAGAACTTTGGACCGATTTCTTTGCTTTCATCCTTAATCTTCATCCCGTGGTCTTCTGCAAAATGTCGGACAGAACAATGGCGCGGCAAGTACTGCTGTTTATTTGGTTTCTCTCTCTCGGTTCAGCTCTCGGGCAGGTCAGTTACTCCATTCCTGAAGAAATGGCGAAAGGCTCTTTAGTCGGGAACATAGCGCAAGATTTGGGTTTAGATTTAAAGAGACTGAAATCGGGTAAAGCGCGTATTTATACAGGAGACAGCGCTGAATACATCGAGCTGAATAAAGAAAGAGGAGTCCTCCTTATCAAAGAGAGAATAGACCGAGAGGCGCTGTGCGGACAGACAACGCCTTGCGCGCTGCATTTTCAGATTATTCTTGAAAACCCGATGCAGTTGTACCGCGTTACAGTTGAGGTCACAGATATAAATGACAATGCGCCGATGTTTAGTAGTAGTGAGATGAGATTTGAAATAAACGAAATGTCTTTAGCAGGAGCTAGATTCATATTGGAGCGGGCTATTGATCACGACGTTGGTCGAAATGGTCTGCAGAGTTATTCTTTAGAACCGACAGATAATTTTGTTTTGAAATTTCAGAATCTCCCTGATGGAAATAAAGCTGTAGAAATGGTTCTTCAAACACCATTAGACCGAGAGAAACAAGATCATATCTCGTTACTTTTAACAGCATTTGATGGAGGTGAGCCCCAGATGTCTGGTACAATGAAGATACTCATTACAGTTTTAGATGCTAATGATAACGCACCTGTGTGTTCACAATCCGTTTACAAAACCAGCATAGCTGAAAACTCGCCAAAAGGCACAGTTTTAACAACAGTTAGTGCTTCTGATGCTGATCAAGGTTCGAATGGTAGAATTTCGTTCTCTATTTCAAGTACGGCCGACAAAGCGGCAGAAATTTTTGAAATAGACCCCAATGTTGGTGTTGTAAAGCTCACTGGGGGCATAGATTATGAAATAAGTAAATATTATCAAATTGATGTTCAAGCAAGAGATGACGGCGGTCACACGGATTCGTGTAAGATAATTGTTGACGTTATTGACATAAACGATAACAATCCCACTATTAATATTATTTCAAAATCAAGCCAGATATCAGAGGATTCAAAATCTGGCACTGTTCTTGCAATTTTAAACATTCAAGACGTAGACTCGAATGAAGGAGGCAAAGTTAATTGTCACTTAAATGAAAATGTACCATTTGTCATTCAGTCATCGCCCGATGGTTTTTATAGTCTAGTGACAGACAGTGATTTAGACCGAGAGCGAGAGTCTGAGTATAACATCAGTGTGACGTGCTCTGATGAGGGCGTGCCCTCTCTCTCCAGCAGCGTCACTCTCTCCTTACAGATATCAGATGTGAATGATAACGCGCCCGTCTTTGAGAAGAGCTCATATGAGGCCTCTGTTCAAGAAAACAACACACCGGGTCTTTCCATATTCACAGTCAGAGCCAGAGACGCAGATTTTAACCAGAACGCCCGCGTGTCTTACATTCTGGAGGACTCGTCGGTTAACGGAGTGCCCGTCTCCTCGTTAGTGTCCGTTAGTGCTGATAGTGGAGTCATACATGCAGTGCGATCTTTCGATTACGAGCAGATCAAAGATTTCCAGTTCCGCGTAAAAGCGCAGGACGGAGGCTCTCCTCCTCTCAGCAGCAACGTGAGCGTGAAAATAATCATTCAGGACCAGAATGACAACGCGCCTCAGGTTCTGTATCCGGTCCAGTCAGGCGCAAATGTGGTGGCTGAAATAGTGCCTCGTTCGGCAGATGTGGGTTATCTGGTGACTAAAGTGGTGGCTGTTGATGTGGACTCTGGTCAGAATGCCTGGCTCTCATATAAACTGCACAAAGCCACAGACAGGGCGCTGTTTGAAGTGGGCTTACAGAATGGAGAAATAAGAACTGTTCGCCAAGTCACAGATAAAGATGCTGTCAAACAAAGACTCACTGTTGTAGTGGAGGACAACGGGCAGCCCTCTCGATCAGCTACAGTCAATGTTAACGTGGCGGTGGCGGACAGCTTCCCCGAAGTGCTCTCGGAGTTCACTGACTTTACGCACGACAAGGAATACAACGACAACCTGACTTTCTATCTGGTCTTGGCCTTGGCTGTGGTTTCATTTCTCTTTATCGTGTCTATCATTGCCATACTGTCAGTCAAATGCTACAGATGGAGACGCGAGCGCATGTTTTATAAATCTGGAGCGAATCTTCCAGTTATTCCGTATTATCCGCCTCTTTACGCAGACGTAGGCGGCACAGGAACTTTACAGCACGTGTACAATTATGAGGTTTGCAGAACCACTGACTCCAGAAAGAGTGATCTGAAATACGCCAGACCTTGCAGTGAGAGCATCATTAGTCTGGACACCAGTGGAACACACACACTCACGCATGCGCAGAGAGAGAGACTGAACTTTGATGATTGTGATGATCAGGTGAGAAATTTTATTTAACTAATTGATGTGATTTTTAAAACGTTTATATTGATTGAACATTTTGCTTGAACTGTTGACACGGTCGCTGATTGTTTTTCTGAAATGAAGAGTCTCTGCGATTTTAAGAAATTTTTTAATAACTTTAGCAAGAAATGACACGAATTATCTGCTGTTTTACTTTGATCCGTTTATTATAGTCTGGTCAACTTTTTAGTTTAGTATTTATTGCAGTTGTGTAACTTAAATATTTATTCTTTTCTTAGAGGTCTAGTGTTTTTCGACGTGTTGCGTTTATGTAATTAATTTTTCCTTTATAGACATGAAAGAAAGTATATGACTGCTTATTTTTCAGTTTCCGAATGATGTCTTTTTTCCTTTTGACAAGTTAAGTGGAAGTTCCTTTTTATTCCGTTTTTATTTATTTTCATTTGCAGTCCTATGGCACGCTGCCACTGTAACTTTACAAATGTTAACATCATTAACCTGTAGCATTCAGAGTTCGTTATTTGCCATTTTATTTTTTATTTTTCCCTTGTGATTTTCACTTGTTTTTGTCAAGAAGTGAGAAACTCTATTCAGCGGTTTGCATTTGCTTCCCTGACCATGGTCCTGAATCGACGCGGTCATTTACATAATATTTTCTGCTGCATCTCTTTAGCACACTATTTTTTCGATATTTTCAACATCTTTTTGGTCTGTCCTCCTGTTCAGAAGTTGAACTGTACACTATCTAATTTCTGATTAGATATTTCTTATGTGTACAATTGTATTTTAGGTATTTCTTATTGTCTGGCTTGATCAGTGTTCATATGCTAATATGGTCTCATCAAAACACGTAATGTATTTGTTTTTTGTTTTTTTTCCCTTTCTGTCTTTATTAACATAAACTCATACAATCTTTGTATTATAGATATTTATTGTTATGGACATTTTTTGATTTTATACTTAAGAACTTGGTTTAAAAAAAATGCTTTTCTTAGATATGTCTGACACTGAGATAAAGGTTTATTAATTTTAATCTTTCTGTAGTTCATCAGACTGGACTCATAGTGCCGCTGTTGGTCAATATGTCAGTTTAGAGAGCAGATCTGCTGCAGTTCCACCCCCATCATCTCCATATTATTAGAGAGAGAGAGAAGCTGAGAGCGCAGTCTGAAGAGGAGAGAGAAGGAAAATCACGGAGAAACTGTATTTAATATCCTTCTCTTGGATTTATATACTTTTCTTGATATTTTCACTTTGGATATATACATGATTTCCTCCAGTTTTCTGGACTGATTTCTTTGCTTTCATCCTTAATCTTCATCCCGTGGTCTTCTGCAAAATGTCGGACAGAACATTGGCGCGGCAAGTACTGCTGTTTATTTGGTTTCTCTCTCTCAGTTCAGCTCTCGGGCAGGTCAGTTACTCCATTCCTGAAGAAATGGCGAAAGGTTCTTTAGTCGGGAACATAGCGCAGGATTTGGGTTTAGATTTAAAGAGGCTGAAATCGGGTAAAGCGCGTATTTATACAGGAGACAGCGCTGAATACATCGAGCTGAATAAAGAAAGAGGAGTCCTCCTTATCAAAGAGAGAATAGACCGAGAGGCGCTGTGCGGACAGACAACGCCTTGCGCGCTGCATTTACAGATTACCTTGGAAAATCCTATGGAGTTTTATAGCGTTACAGTTGAGATTTTAGACGTAAATGATAACGCTCCCGTTTTTGCAATTAAAGAAATTAAATTTGATATAAGCGAATCATCTCCGACAGGAGCTAAATTTGTTTTAGAAAGAGCAGTGGATGATGACGTTGGGTTTAACGGCATACAGAGTTATTCTCTGCAGCCTGTCGATCATTTTGTTTTAAAGACACAGGATATGCCAGATGGCACCAAAAATGTTGAAATGATTCTACAAAAACCCCTCGACCGAGAAAAACAGGAACATATTTCGCTTGTATTTACTGTCATGGACGGAGGAGACCCACAGATGTCTGGAACAATTCCGATTATAATCACAGTTGAGGACGCAAATGATAACGCTCCAGTTTGTTTTCTGCCTGTTTATAAGACCAGCATTGCAGAAAACTCTCCAAAAGGTACAATTTTAATTACAGTTAAAGCATCGGATGCTGACCAAGGGCAAAATGGTAGAGTAGAATATCATATTTATAAGTCCCCAGGTAGCACCACTAATATTTTTGAAATAGACAGAAATGAGGGAGTGTTAAGGTTATCTGGCGACACTGATTATGAAAGAGTTAAACATTATCAAATTGATGTCCAAGCGAGAGACCCCGGACGCCACTCTGACACATGCAAAGTAATTGTTGATATAATCGATGTAAATGACAACAAACCAGTAATTAATATAATGTCAAAACCAAGTGCTCTTTCTGAAGACTTAAAACCAGGCACTGTTGTGACTATGCTGAATGTCCAAGACTCGGATTCTAGTGAGAATGGTAAGGTTCAGTGCTCCATTAACGATAATATCCCTTTTACGCTTAAATCAACAAATAATAATTTTTTCAGTTTAGTCACAGATGGTGATTTAGATCGAGAGCGAGAGTCTGAGTATAACATCAGTGTGACGTGCTCTGATGAGGGCGTGCCCTCTCTCTCCAGCAGCGTCACTCTCTCATTACAGATATCAGATGTGAATGATAACGCGCCCGTCTTTGAGAAGAGCTCATATGAGGCCTCTGTTCAAGAAAACAACACACCGGGTCTTTCCATATTCACATTCAGAGCCAGAGACGCAGATTTTAACCAGAACGCCCGCGTGTCTTACATTCTGGAGGACTCGTCGGTTAACGGAGTGCCCGTCTCCTCGTTAGTGTCCGTTAGTGCTGATAGTGGAGTCATACATGCAGTGCGATCTTTCGATTACGAGCAGATCAAAGATTTCCAGTTCCGCGTAAAAGCGCAGGACGGAGGCTCTCCTCCTCTCAGCAGCAACGTGAGCGTGAAAATAATCATTCAGGACCAGAATGACAACGCGCCTCAGGTTCTGTATCCGGTCCAGTCAGGCGCAAATGTGGTGGCTGAAATAGTGCCTCGTTCGGCAGATGTGGGTTATCTGGTGACTAAAGTGGTGGCTGTTGATGTGGACTCTGGTCAGAATGCCTGGCTCTCATATAAACTGCACAAAGCCACAGACAGGGCGCTGTTTGAAGTGGGCTTACAGAATGGAGAAATAAGAACTGTTCGCCAAGTCACAGATAAAGATGCTGTCAAACAAAGACTCACTGTTGTAGTGGAGGACAACGGGCAGCCCTCTCGATCAGCTACAGTCAATGTTAACGTGGCGGTGGCGGACAGCTTCCCTGAAGTGCTCTCGGAGTTCACTGACTTTACGCACGACAAGGAATACAACGACAACCTGACTTTCTATCTGGTCTTGGCCTTGGCTGTGGTTTCATTTCTCTTTATCGTGTCTATCATTGCCATACTGTCAGTCAAATGCTACAGATGGAGACGCGAGCGCATGTTTTATAAATCTGGAGCGAATCTTCCGGTTATTCCGTATTATCCGCCTCTTTACGCAGACGTAGGCGGCACAGGAACTTTACAGCACGTGTACAATTATGAGGTTTGCAGAACCACTGACTCCAGAAAGAGTGATCTGAAATACGCCAGACCTTGCAGTGAGAGCATCATTAGTCTGGACACCAGTGGAACACACACACTCACGCATGCGCAGAGGGAGAGACTGAACTTTGATCATTGTGATGATCAGGTGAGAATTATTTTTTATATCTAATTTGTGTACTATTTTAAAACGTTTTCATAAACAATTTTGCTTGAACTGTTGACGGTTTTCTGAAATGAAGTGTCTTTGCAATTTTAAGAAGTGTTTTAATAATGTCATCAGAATATGGCATGAATCATCTGCTGTTGTATTTTCATCCGTTTATTATAGTCTGGTCAACTTTTTTCAACTTATGTAGTTCATCTTTCCTGTGCAGCCATGAAAGGAAATGAGTGCTTATTTTTTAGCTTATAAATGATTTTCTGAATAACTTGCTTTATATTCGTTTAATTTTACATTTTATTTTCCATTGAAGTCCTACAGTATATGGCACGCTACCACTGAAATGTCAGTTAACAATTGTTAATATTATATATATTTTCCTCAATCGATTTGACACATTTCTCCAAAGTAATGTAACTGCTCTCAGAACAGTTAACACAGTGATCTAAACTCACTCTTACCTTAGCCAAACAGTTCAACTTTACTGCAAAATAAAGCACTGCATTTTTTTCTAGTCAAAACTACAAGTGTATTCTCTCATGATTTTAGAACACTTTCAGCTGTAGATGTACAAATACACTAAAGAAAATACACATTTATTGTTAATTTTCAAACAGGTTTTCTGTATATGGGTCACTGACCAAATGAAGCTTCAAAATTATATATTTTTAAAAAATCTTTAAAAACTGATGTAATGCATATTTTTGTGTCATGAGCAATGTGTTTAAACAAGTTACAGCTGTTACATAACTTTTCAAAGTGTTTAAATTCTTTTTCTCCCCTTTTTTTTACCCCTTTTTTTGTCAGGTGGTACAACCAAATTATTGTAAATATATATCTACCCATACTTGAAATTAGCTGTTTTTAATCAATATTTGAGAGATATCTACAAACCTTTTCACTCTGCCACAATGATCTTTTGGGGTCCTCTGGATGTTGCATTACAGTATCAGGCTTAATGTTATAACCTTGTCAGTTGATAATAAAATATTTGCAGTTGTGCCAGCTGACATTTGAGAATATACAAATTGCTTGGCAGAGGTTTTTCGAATACCTCAACAGTCAACAGCTTTAAAGCTACAGATATTTTATCATGTATTTTATCTTGAATTTCTTATAAATAAAACCATTTCTTATTTAAAGAGGGAAAAACAAACAAACAAACAAAAAAAAACATGGGGGCTGAATCCGGAATGCCCCCATAACCTCAGATAGGGCTCCCCAGGTCCAGGATTAAGAACCACTAAATTGGGTTAATTCTGATTTTGTTTGAAATCCACCTCTCCTCCCACTCTGCTGTCTGTTCATGTCCATGTCTTCTTACAAATACTCTTTTTGCTCTTTCCACTACACCAATGCCCTCCACTGTACTCAGCTCTTCTCCAATCCTCCTTTTTTACTTCTTCCTCTCTGCTCATATATGATCTCCTTCCATATGTTCCACTTAGTCTTTCTTTCTCATTACACCCCTTCCTCTATACCCACACTACCACCTTTACGCTTACACCTCTTTATCTTCCCCTTCTCTTGCATATTTTCTTGTTCTATGTATACTTTCCCTTTTATATTTTCCCTATAACTGTCACAGGTGGCTGTATCAATGAAACGCATGACAAAGGATAATTCCAGGAAATCTGTCTTTTAATCCAAACACTCAGGAACCAGGCAGGGAAAACTCAGAAAACAACCACTTTACATAGACGAGACAGGACAAAGAACTGAACCAAACAGGGAGTATATATACACAAAACCAAACAAGGAACTAATGAGCTAATTAACGAGCAACAGGTGAACTGAATGAAACTGACACAGAATAGGTCACGACAGGAAATAATAATGAAACAAGGCATACTCCTGACAATTACATAATGCAATTGTGATAAATCCTTAAACATTTGGGAGAACTGCATTTTCTGTGTTGTATTATTAATCAAGCATATGTCAGTTTGGGGCTAATTGAAAACATACCATGTGCATTTGATAAATTGACAAATTCCAGAGTTTTGTTTGTTGTGTTTGGACAAATGGTAAACGTTTGTGATTTGTGTAAAGCCTATAAAAATAGCTGTGATTGTTTTTTCCTGATATATTAAAGTTTTGGTTGGACGTACAAACTATTATCAAAACATCTGAGAATTGTGTGCGAGTTTTGAGAAAATGGTTCACATGATTTGCAATTTGTGTGAAATGTATGAAAACTTACCATCTGTTTAGGACAATTAAAAAGTGTTCAGATCACTGAGTTAACTGTTTTGAGAACAGTGATCCTAGTTTGGGGAAATGTGTCAAATCGATTGAGAAAAACTGTATTAACGTTAATAATGAAATGACACTTAAATGCTGTGAGAAGCTATATTCACTGCATTTGCTTCCCTGACCATGGTCCTGAAACGCAGCCACACGGTCATTTACTTCATATATTCTGCTGCATCTCTTTACAGCAGACTGTCTTTTTAGGATTTTCAGTATCTTATTGGTCTGCCATCCTGTTAAAAAGTTAAACTGTATACTATTTCATTACTTTTTTTATTGTTTTTAAGGTATTTCTCCCTGTCTGTCTGATCAGTGTTCATATATACAGATATGGCCTGAACAAAATTTTGAGCGAACAGGAAATGTATTTGTTTAATTTTTTCCCTTCAATCTTTATTTACACAAACTCATATAATCTTTGTATTTCATAGACATTTATTGTTATAAAACTTTTTTTTATATAATTTAGAACATTGTTTAGTCAACTGCTTTTCTCAGACATGTCTGACAGAGATAAAGGTTCATTAATTTTAATCTTTCTGTAGTTCATCAGACTGGACTCATAGTGCCGCTGTTGGTCAATATGTCAGTTTAGAGAGCAGATCTGCTGCAGTTCCACCCCCATCATCTCCATATTATTAGAGAGAGAGAAGCTGAGAGCGCAGTCTGAAGAGGAGAGAGAAGGAAAATCACGGAGAAACTGTATTTAATATCCTTCTCTTGGATTCATATACTTTTCTTGATCTTTTCGCTTTGGATATACATGATTTCCTCCAGTTTTCTGGACTGATTTCTTTGCTTTCATCCTTAATCTTCATCTCGTGGTCTTCTGCAAAATGTCGGACAGAACAATGGCGCGGCAAGTACTGCTGTTTATTTGGTTTCTCTCTCTCAGTTCAGCTCTCGGGCAGGTCAGTTACTCCATTCCTGAAGAAATGGCGAAAGGCTCTTTAGTCGGGAACATAGCGCAGGATTTGGGTTTAGATTTAAAAAGGCTGAAATCGGGTAAAGCGCGTATTTATACAGGAGACAGCGCTGAATACATCGAGCTGAATAAAGAAAGAGGAGTCCTCCTTATCAAAGAGAGAATAGACCGAGAGGCGCTGTGCGGACAGACAACGCCTTGCGCGCTACATTTACAGATTATTCTTGAAAACCCGATGGAATTTTACTCTGTTACAGTCGAAGTTACAGATGTGAATGACCATTCGCCCTTCTTTAAACGGGCTGAGATGAGATTCAGAATCAGTGAGTCAGCTGTAACTGGGGCAGTATTTGTTTTAGAGAGAGCAATGGATTTAGATGTCGGAACAAATGGCTTGCAGACTTATTTACTAAAACCCACTGATAATTTTTTATTGAAATTGCAAAGTCAAGCAGACGGTAGTAAGCTTGTAGAAATGGTTCTGCAGAAACCCCTCGATCGTGAAAAGCAGGAGCATTTGTCTCTGGTTCTGACAGCCATAGATGGAGGTGATCCACAATTGTCTGGTACTGCGCAGATACATATTACAGTTTTAGATGCGAACGACAACGCGCCTGTTTTTACGCATAAAATATATAAAGCGAATATCATTGAGAACGCCCTCAAAGGCACAGTTGTAACGACGGTGAGCGCTTCAGATTTGGACGAGGGCTCAAACGGCAAAGTAAAATATGCTATTACAAATACTCTCGACAATGTTCCGGAATTGTTTGAAATTAACGAAACAAACGGTGAGGTGAGAGTAACAGGGAATATAGATTATGAAAAAGCTCGGCATTATCAAATTCATGTACAGGCGAGTGATGACGGGGGTCTGACCGATTCTTGTAAAATCGATGTAGATGTGATTGATATAAATGACAATAAACCGCTCATCAATATCATGTCTAAATTATCCACCATATCAGAAAACTCTGATCCTGGAACTGTTGTAACAATGATAAACGTGCAAGACCCAGATGCGGGAGAAAATGGGAAAATGTATTGTTCAATAAATGAGAATATTCCTTTTACTCTAAAGTCGACAAATAATAATTTCTTCAGTTTAGTCACAGATGGTGATTTAGATCGAGAGCGAGAGTCTGAGTATAACATCAGTGTGACGTGCTCTGATGAGGGCGTGCCCTCTCTCTCCAGCAGCGTCACTCTCTCCTTACAGATATCAGATGTGAATGATAACGCGCCCGTCTTTGAGAAGAGCTCATATGAGGCCTCTGTTCAAGAAAACAACACACCGGGTCTTTCCATATTCACAGTCAGAGCCAGAGACGCAGATTTTAACCAGAACGCCCGCGTGTCTTACATTCTGGAGGACTCGTCGGTTAACGGAGTGCCCGTCTCCTCGTTAGTGTCCGTTAGTGCTGATAGTGGAGTCATACATGCAGTGCGATCTTTCGATTACGAGCAGATCAAAGATTTCCAGTTCCGCGTAAAAGCGCAAGACGGAGGCTCTCCTCCTCTCAGCAGCAACGTGAGCGTGAAAATAATCATTCAGGACCAGAATGACAACGCTCCTCAGGTTCTGTATCCGGTCCAGTCAGGCGCAAATGTGGTGGCTGAAATAGTGCCTCGTTCGGCAGATGTGGGTTATCTGGTGACTAAAGTGGTGGCTGTTGATGTGGATTCTGGTCAGAATGCCTGGCTCTCATATAAACTGCACAAAGCCACAGACAGGGCGCTGTTTGAAGTGGGCTTACAGAATGGAGAAATAAGAACTGTTCGCCAAGTCACAGATAAAGATGCTGTCAAACAAAGACTCACTGTTGTAGTGGAGGACAACGGGCAGCCCTCTCGATCAGCTACAGTCAATGTTAACGTGGCGGTGGCGGACAGCTTCCCTGAAGTGCTCTCGGAGTTCACTGACTTTACGCACGACAAGGAATACAACGACAACCTGACTTTCTATCTGGTTTTGGCCTTGGCTGTGGTTTCATTTCTCTTTATCGTGTCTATCATTGCCATACTGTCAGTCAAATGCTACAGATGGAGACGCGAGCGGATGTTTTATAAATCTGGAGCGAATCTTCCGGTTATTCCGTATTATCCGCCTCTTTACGCAGACGTAGGCGGCACAGGAACTTTACAGCACGTGTACAATTATGAGGTTTGCAGAACCACTGACTCCAGAAAGAGTGATCTGAAATACGCCAGACCTTGCAGTGAGAGCATCATTAGTCTGGACACCAGTGGAACACACACACTCACGCATGCGCAGAGAGAGAGACTGAACTTTGATGATTGTGATGATCAGGTGAGAATGATTTTTATAACTAATTGATGCGATATTTTAAAATGTTATTCTTATCGTATAGTATATTTTGGTCAACTTTTGCAGTTTTATATTTTCTGTGCATTGCGCAAATCATTCTTCTGTTTGTTAGAGGCCTTCTGTAATTCAACATGAACTAATTTCATCACGTTTTGTACAGACAAGAAAAAAAATATTATTATTGTTATTATTATTTTGTAATTTATTAAATTTTGTTTTTGATTTATTTACGAAAATATATAGCACACTACCTGCCACTGCTTTTGTTTGCACAAAAACAGCAAAACTTTAGTTTGTCTTTGTCATGAAGTGAAAAACTCCAGTCAGTTTCCCTGACCATGGTCCTGAAATGCAGTGAGTCGCGATCAGCTCATGTCTTCTGGTTACAGCAAACCGTCTTTTTGAGATTTTCATCTGATTATCGGTCTGTCCTTATTTTTAAAGTTAAACTACACTGTTTCAGTCGTATTTAGATATGTTTTATGCGTATAGATGTATTTTAGATATTTATCCCTGCGTCTGTGACAAAAATGTTGAAACTTGAATCCATTCTTGATCGCTCAGTGTTTTCTTAATTAATTACACAAACCTATAATCATTTTATTTTACAGATATTTGATTGTTATGGACATTTGTTGATTTTACACTTCAAAACGTTTAGTAAATTTGTTTCTCAGATATGTCTGACACTGAGATAAAGGTTTATTAATTTTACATTTTCTGTAGTTCATCAGTCTGGACTCATAGTGCCGCTGTTGGTCAATATGTCAGTTTAGAGAGCAGATCTGCTGCAGTTCCACCCCCATCATCTCCATATTATTAGAGAGAGAGAAGCTGAGAGCGCAGTCTGAAGAGGAGAGAGAAGGAAAATCACGGATATTCTGTATTTAATATCCTTCTCTTCGATTTATATACTTTTCTTGTTCTTTTCACTTTGGATAGACATGATTTCCTCCAGTTTTCTGGACTGATTTCTTTGCTTTCATCTTTAATCTTCATCCCGTGGTCTTCTGCAAAATGTCGGACAGAACAATGGCGCGGCAAGTACTGCTGTTTATTTGGTTTCTCTCTCTCAGTTCAGCTCTCGGGCAGGTCAGTTACTCCATTCCTGAAGAAATGGCGAAAGGCTCTTTAGTCGGGAACATAGCGCAGGATTTGGGTTTAGATTTAAAGAGACTGAAATCGGGTAAAGCGCGTATTTATACAGGAGACAGCACTGAATACATCGAGCTGAATAAAGAAAGAGGAGTCCTCCTTATCAAAGAGAGAATAGACCGAGAGGCGCTGTGCGGACAGACAACGCCTTGCGCGCTGCATTTACAGATTATTCTTGAAAACCCAATAGAGTTTTACTCCGTTACAGTTGAAGTTACAGATGTGAATGACCATTCTCCCTCTTTTGAAAGGGATGAAATTAGATTCAGAATCAGCGAGTCAGCTGTAACTGGGGCAGTATTTGTTTTAGAGAGAGCAATGGATTTAGATGTCGGAATAAACGGCCTGCAGACATATTCATTAAAGCCTTCTGATAATTTTTCATTGAAATTACAAACTCAGGCAGACGGTAGTAAGCTTGTAGAAATGGTTCTGCAGAAACCCCTCGACCGTGAAAAGCAGGAGCATTTGTCTCTGGTTCTGACAGCGATAGATGGAGGTGATCCACAATTGTCTGGTACTGCGCAGATACATATTACTGTTTTAGATGCGAACGACAACGCGCCTGTTTTTACGCATAAAATATATAAAGCGAATATAATTGAGAACGCCCTCAAAGGCACAGTTGTAACGACAGTAAGTGCCTCTGACGTGGATGAGGGCTCAAACGGCAAAATTAAGTTTTCAATAACAAATACTCTCGACGAGGTTTCGAAATTGTTTGAAATTAACGAAACAAACGGTGAGGTGAGAGTAACAGGGAATATAGATTATGAGAAAGCTCGGCATTATCAAGTTCATGTACAGGCGAGCGATGAAGGGGGTCTGACCGATTCTTGTAAAATCGACGTAGATGTGATTGATATAAATGACAATAAACCGCTCATCAATGTCATGTCTAAATTAACCACCATATCTGAAAACTCTGATCCTGGAACTGTTGTAACTGTGATAAACGTGCAAGACCCAGATGCAGGAGAAAATGGTAAAATTTATTGTTCAATTAATGAGAATATTCCTTTTATTCTAAAGTCGACGAATAATAATTTCTTCAGTTTAGTCACAGATGGTGATTTAGATCGAGAGCGAGAGTCTGAGTATAACATCAGTGTGACGTGCTCTGATGAGGGCGTGCCCTCTCTCTCCAGCAGCGTCACTCTCTCCTTACAGATATCAGATGTGAATGATAACGCGCCCGTCTTTGAGAAGAGCTCATATGAGGCCTCTGTTCAAGAAAACAACACACCGGGTCTTTCCATATTCACAGTCAGAGCCAGAGACGCAGATTTTAACCAGAACGCCCGCGTGTCTTACATTCTGGAGGACTCGTCGGTTAACGGAGTGCCCGTCTCCTCGTTAGTGTCCGTTAGTGCTGATGGTGGAGTCATACATGCAGTGCGATCTTTCGATTACGAGCAGATCAAAGATTTCCAGTTCCGCGTAAAAGCGCAGGACGGAGGCTCTCCTCCTCTCAGCAGCAACGTGAGCGTGAAAATAATCATTCAGGACCAGAATGACAACGCGCCTCAGGTTCTGTATCCGGTCCAGTCAGGTGCAAATGTGGTGGCTGAAATAGTGCCTCGTTCGGCAGATGTGGGTTATCTGGTGACTAAAGTGGTGGCTGTTGATGTGGACTCTGGTCAGAATGCCTGGCTCTCATATAAACTGCACAAAGCCACAGACAGGGCGCTGTTTGAAGTGGGCTTACAGAATGGAGAAATAAGAACTGTTCGTCAAATCACAGATAAAGATGCTGTCAAACAAAGACTCACTGTTGTAGTGGAGGACAACGGGCAGCCCTCTCGATCAGCTACAGTCAATGTTAACGTGGCGGTGGCGGACAGCTTCCCTGAAGTGCTCTCGGAGTTCACTGACTTTACGCACGACAAGGAATACAACGACAACCTGACTTTCTATCTGGTCTTGGCCTTGGCTGTGGTTTCATTTCTCTTTATCGTGTCTATCATTGCCATACTGTCAGTCAAATGCTACAGATGGAGACGCGAGCGCATGTTTTACAAATCTGGAGCGAATCTTCCGGTTATTCCGTATTATCCGCCTCTTTACGCAGACGTAGGCGGCACAGGAACTTTACAGCACGTGTACAATTATGAGGTTTGCAGAACCACTGACTCTAGAAAGAGTGATCTGAAATACGCCAGACCTTGCAGTGAGAGCATCATTAGTCTGGACACCAGTGGAACACACACACTCACGCATGCGCAGAGAGAGAGACTGAACTTTGATGGTTGTGATGATCAGGTGAGAAATTTTGTATAACTAATTAATGTGATATTTTAAAACGTTCATAGTGATTGAACAACTTTGAAGAACTGTTGACACGGTGTCTGGCTGGTTTTCTGAAGTAAAGTGTCTCTGCAATTTTAAGAAATGTTTAAATAATTTTAGCATGAAATGACACGAATCATCTGCTGTTTTATTTTCATCCGTTTATTATAGTCTGGTCAACTTTTTAGTTTAGTATTTATTGCAGTTGTTTAACTCAAATGTATTCTCTTTTTAGAGGTCTAATGTTTTTTGACATGTTGCGTTTATGTAATTCATTTTTCCTGCATAGACATGAAAGAAAGAAAATGACTGCTTATTTTTCAGCTTCCGAATGATGTCTTTTTTCCCTTTGGCACGTTAAGTGGAAGTTGCTTTTTATTATTTTTGTATTTATTTTCATTTACAGTCATGCAGTATATGGCACGCTGCCACTGAAATGTCAGTTAACAAATTTTAACATTATTAACATGTGGAATTCACAGTTCGTTATTTGCCATTTTGTTTTTTTTCCTTGCATGAGTCCGTCCTTAGATCATTGAAAGGCGCTAATATAAATAAAACTTACCATTAATATTAGTATTAGTAGTATTACTATATTAGTATTATATTATTTTATCTTGTTTTTGTCAAGAAGTGAGAAACTCTATTCAGCGGTTTGCATTTGCTTCCCTGACCATGGTCCTGAATCGACGCGGTTATTTACATATTCTGCTGCATCTCTTTAGCACACTATCTTTTTGATATTTTCAACATCCTTTTGGTCTGTCCTCCTGTTCAGAAGTTGAACTGTACACTATTTAATTTGTGATTAGATTGTTTTTTTTTTTTGTTTTTGTTTTTTGGTATTTCTTCCTGTCTGGCTTGATCAGTGTTCGAGATAAGGCCTCTTTAAAACACGAAATGTATTTGTTTTTCTCACCCTTTAATCTTTATTAACACAAACGCATACAATCTTTGTATTATATATACTTACTGTTATGGAATTTTTTTTTTACTGTTATACTTAAGAACTTGGTTTAGAACTGATTTTCTCGAACATGTCTGACACTGAGATAAACGTTTAATAATTTTACATTTTCTGTAGTTCATCAGTCTGGACTCATAGTGCCGCTGTTGGTCAATATGTCAGTTTAGAGAGCAGATCTGCTGCAGTTCCACCCCCATCATCTCCATATTATTAGAGTGAGAGAAGCTGAGAGCGCAGTCTGAAGAGGAGAGAGAGAGAGAAGGAAAATCACGGAGAAACTGTATTTAATATCCTTCTCTTGGATTTATATACTTTTCTTGTTCATTTCACTTTGGATAGACATGATTTCCTCCAGTTTTCTGGACTGATTTCTATGCTTTCATCCTTAATCTTCATCCCGTGGTCTTCTGCAAAATGTCGGACAGAACAATGGCGCGGCAAGTACTGCTGTTTATTTGGTTTCTCTCTCTCAGTTCAGCTCTCGGGCAGGTCAGTTACTCCATTCCTGAAGAAATGGCGAAAGGCTCTTTAGTCGGGAACATAGCGCAGGATTTGGGTTTAGATTTAAAGAGACTGAAATCGGGTAAAGCGCGTATTTATACAGGAGACAGCGCTGAATACATCGAGCTGAATAAAGAAAGAGGAGTCCTCCTTATCAAAGAGAGAATAGACCGAGAGGCGCTGTGCGGACAGACAACGCCTTGCGCGCTGCATTTACAGATTATACTTGAAAATCCCTTGGAATTTTATTCGATCACAGTAGAGATTACAGATATCAATGATAATGCGCCAGTATTTAAAAACAGCGAAATGAAGTTTGACATAAATGAAATGGCAAAAACAGGGGTTCGGTTTGTCTTAGAGAGAGCGAATGATCTAGATGTTGGCATTAATAATCTTCAAGATTACACTCTTAGTACGAACGATTTTTTTACTTTAAAACTGCACAATCAACCTGATGGTGGAAAAGCTGTCGAAATGATATTACAGAAGCCGCTAGACAGAGAGAAACAAGATCATATCACACTTTTACTGACAGCAAAGGATGGGGGAGATCCGCCATTGACAGGAACAATGCAAATACAAATTACAGTTTTGGACGCCAACGATAATGAACCCGTTTGCAGTCAGGCAGCATATAGAGCGAGTATAGCCGAGAATGCGCCAACGGGCACTGTTTTAACCACAGTCAGTGCTTCTGATGCAGATCTGGGTTCTAATGGCAAGGTTACATTTTCCATTTCTTCTGGTGGTTCATATGATTTATTTAAGGTAGACGAAACCACGGGAGTCGTGATATTAGTTGGTAAAGTGGATTATGAAAAAAACAAAGTTTATCGAATTGATGTCCAAGCAAAAGACCAAGGTGGACATTCGGATTCCTGTAAAGTGATTATCGACGTCACTGACGTTAATGATAACACACCTGCAATAAACATAATGTCGAGAACAAATAGTGTATCGGAAGATTCTAAACATGGAACTGTTGTTGCAATACTAACCGTCCAAGACCTTGATACAGGCGACAACGGAAAGATCACGTGCACAATAGATAAAGACATTCCTTTTATGCTAAAATCAACAGGGAATAATTTCTTCAGTTTAGTCACAGATGGTGATTTAGATCGAGAGCGAGAATCTGAGTATAACATCAGTGTGACGTGCTCTGATGAGGGCGTGCCCTCTCTCTCCAGCAGCGTCACTCTCTCCTTACAGATATCAGATGTGAATGATAACGCGCCCGTCTTTGAGAAGAGCTCATATGAGGCCTCTGTTCAAGAAAACAACACACCGGGTCTTTCCATATTCACAGTCAGAGCCAGAGACGCAGATTTTAACCAGAACGCCCGCGTGTCTTACATTCTGGAGGACTCGTCGGTTAACGGAGTGCCCGTCTCCTCGTTAGTGTCCGTTAGTGCCGATAGTGGAGTCATACATGCAGTGCGATCTTTCGATTACGAGCAGATCAAAGATTTCCAGTTCCGCGTAAAAGCGCAGGACGGAGGCTCTCCTCCTCTCAGCAGCAACGTGAGCGTGAAAATAATCATTCAGGACCAGAATGACAACGCGCCTCAGGTTCTGTATCCGGTCCAGTCAGGCGCAAATGTGGTGGCTGAAATAGTGCCTCGTTCGGCAGATGTGGGTTATCTGGTGACTAAAGTGGTGGCTGTTGATGTGGACTCTGGTCAGAATGCCTGGCTCTCATATAAACTGCACAAAGCCACAGACAGGGCGCTGTTTGAAGTGGGCTTACAGAATGGAGAAATAAGAACTGTTCGCCAAGTCACAGATAAAGATGCTGTCAAACAAAGACTCACTGTTGTAGTGGAGGACAACGGGCAGCCCTCTCGATCAGCTACAGTCAATGTTAACGTGGCGGTGGCGGACAGCTTCCCTGAAGTGCTCTCGGAGTTCACTGACTTTACGCACGACAAGGAATACAACGACAACCTGACTTTCTATCTGGTCTTGGCCTTGGCTGTGGTTTCATTTCTCTTTATCGTGTCTATCATTGCCATACTGTCAGTCAAATGCTACAGATGGAGACGCGAGCGCATGTTTTATAAATCTGGAGCGAATCTTCCGGTTATTCCGTATTATCCGCCTCTTTACGCAGACGTAGGCGGCACAGGAACTTTACAGCACGTGTACAATTATGAGGTTTGCAGAACCACTGACTCCAGAAAGAGTGATCTGAAATACGCCAGACCTTGCAGTGAGAGCATCATTAGTCTGGACACCAGTGGAACACACACACTCACGCATGCGCAGAGGGAGAGACTGAACTTTGATGATTGTGATGATCAGGTGAGATTTTTTATATATATAACTAATTCATGTAATATTTTAAAACGCTTCTCATAAATGTAAATTTTTAGTTTTACTGTTGACACGGTCGCTGACTGGTTTTTTAAATTGAGTGTTTCTGCAGTTCTAAGAAATGTTTAAATTATTTTAGCAGGAAATGGTACGAATCATCAGCTGTTGTATGTTCATCCGTTTATTATAGTTTGGTCAAGTTTTTTTAGTTTATCATTTATTGCAGTTGTGTACCTCAAACATTTATTCTCTTTTGTTTGAGGTCTACTGTTTTTCGACGTGTTGTTCTTATGTAGTTCATCTTTCCTGCACAGCCATGAAAGAAAGAAAATGGCTGCTTGTTTTTCAGCTTCCGACTGATTTTCCCCCTTTGATTTCTTAAGTTGAAGTTGCTTTATATTCTTTTTTATTTGTTTGTTTTTTACATTTTGTTTTCAGCTGAAGTCTTACAGTATATGGCACGTTGCCCCTGAAATGTGTCAGTTAACAATAAGGTTAACATCATTAACCTGTGGTATGCACAGTTCGTTATTTGCCGTTTTATTTTATTTTTTCCTTGCATGATTTTCACTTGTTTTTTTGTCAAGAAGTGAGAAACTCTATTCAGCGTTTGCATTTGCTTCCCTGACCATGGTCCTGAAACACGGTGACGCGGTCATTTACCTCTAACATTCTGCTGCATCTCTTTCCAGCAGACCATCTTTATTACATTTCCAACAGCTTATTATTCTGTCCTCCTGTTCAAACGTAATCTATACACTATATCATTATTGATTAGATATTTCGTATTTGTATTCTTGTATTTAAGGTATTCCTCCTTGTCTGTCTGATCAGTGTTCAAATACAGATATGGCCTGATCAAAACTTTGATCAAACACGAAATATATGTGTTTGTTTTTCTCTTTTATTATTTATTTACACAAACTCATACAATCGTTGTATTTTATAGATATGTGTATTTACATGGACATTTGTCGGTTTTATACTTCAAAACTTTTATTAAATTGCTTTTCTCAGATATGTCTGACACTGAGATAAAGGTTTAATAATTTTACATTTTCTGTAGTTCATCAGACTGGACTCATAGTGCCGCTGTTGGTCAATATGTCAGTTTAGAGAGCAGATCTGCTGCAGTTCCACCCCCATCATCTCCATATTATTAGAGAGAGAGAAGCTGAGAGCGCAGTCTGAAGAGGAGAGACAAGGGAAATCACGGAGATTCTGTATTTAATATCCTTCTCTTGGATTTATATACTTTTCTTGATCTTTTCACTTTGGATATACATGATTTCCTCCAGGTTTCTGGACTGATTTCTTTGCTTTCATCCTTAATCTTCTTCCCGTGGTCTTCTGCAAAATGTCAGACAGAACAATGGCGCGGCAAGTACTGCTGTTTATTTGGTTTCTCTCTCTCAGTTCAGCTCTCGGGCAGGTCAGTTACTCCATTCCTGAAGAAATGGCGAAAGGCTCTTTAGTCGGGAACATAGCGCAGGATTTGGGTTTAGATTTAAAGAGACTGAAATCGGGTAAAGCGCGTATTTATACAGGAGACAGCGCTGAATACATCGAGCTGAATAAAGAAAGAGGAGTCCTCCTTATCAAAGAGAGAATAGACCGAGAGGCGCTGTGCGGACAGACAACGCCTTGCGCGCTGCATTTACAGATTACCTTGGAAAATCCTATGGAGTTTTATAGCGTTACAGTTGAGATTTTAGACGTAAATGATAACGCTCCCGTTTTTGCAGTTAAAGAAATTAAATTTGATATAAGCGAATCATCTCTAACAGGAGCTAAATTTGTTTTAGAAAGAGCAGTGGATGATGACGTTGGGTTTAACGGCATACAGAGTTATTCTTTGCAGCCTGTCGATCATTTTGTTTTAAAGACACACGATATGCCAGATGGCACCAAAAATGTTGAAATGATTCTACAAAAACCCCTCGACAGAGAAAAACAGGAACATATTTCGCTTTTACTTACTGCCGTGGACGGAGGAGACCCACAGATGTCTGGAACAATTCCAATTATAATCACAGTTGAGGACGCAAATGATAACGCTCCAGTTTGTTTTCTGCCTGTTTATAAGACCAGCATTGCAGAAAACTCTCCAAAAGGTACAACTTTAATTACAGTTAAAGCATCGGATGCTGACCAGGGGCAAAATGGTAGAGTAGAATATCATATTTATAAGTCCCCAGGTAGCACCACTAACATTTTTGAAATAGACAGAAATGAGGGAGTGTTAAGGTTATCTGGCGATATTGACTACGAAAGAGTTAAACATTATCAAATTGATGTCCAAGCGAGAGACCCCGGACGCCACTCTGATACTTGTAAAGTAATTGTTGATATAATTGATGTAAATGACAACAACCCAGTAATTAATATAATGTCAAAACCAAGTGTTCTTTCTGAAGACTTAAAACCAGGCACTGTTGTGACTATGCTGAATGTCCAAGACTCGGATTCTAGTGAGAATGGTAAGGTTCAGTGCTCCATTAACGATAATATCCCTTTTACGCTTAAATCCACAAATACTAATTTCTTCAGTTTAGTCACAGATGGCGATTTAGATCGAGAGCGAGAGTCTGAGTATAACATCAGTGTGACGTGCTCTGATGAGGGCGTGCCCTCTCTCTCCAGCAGCGTCACTCTCTCCTTACAGATATCAGATGTGAATGATAACGCGCCCGTCTTTGAGAAGAGCTCATATGAGGCCTCTGTTCAAGAAAACAACACACCGGGTCTTTCCATATTCACAGTCAGAGCCAGAGACGCAGATTTTAACCAGAACGCCCGCGTGTCTTACATTCTGGAGGACTCGTCGGTTAACGGAGTGCCCGTCTCCTCGTTAGTGTCCGTTAGTGCTGATAGTGGAGTCATACATGCAGTGCGATCTTTCGATTACGAGCAGATCAAAGATTTCCAGTTCCGCGTAAAAGCGCAGGACGGAGGCTCTCCTCCTCTCAGCAGCAACGTGAGCGTGAAAATAATCATTCAGGACCAGAATGACAACGCGCCTCAGGTTCTGTATCCGGTCCAGTCAGGCGCAAATGTGGTGGCTGAAATAGTGCCTCGTTCGGCAGATGTGGGTTATCTGGTGACTAAAGTGGTGGCTGTTGATGTGGACTCTGGTCAGAATGCCTGGCTCTCATATAAACTGCACAAAGCCACAGACAGGGCGCTGTTTGAAGTGGGCTTACAGAATGGAGAAATAAGAACTGTTCGCCAAGTCACAGATAAAGATGCTGTCAAACAAAGACTCACTGTTGTAGTGGAGGACAACGGGCAGCCCTCTCGATCAGCTACAGTCAATGTTAACGTGGCGGTGGCGGACAGCTTCCCTGAAGTGCTCTCGGAGTTCACTGACTTTACGCACGACAAGGAATACAACGACAACCTGACTTTCTATCTGGTCTTGGCCTTGGCTGTGGTTTCATTTCTCTTTATCGTGTCTATCATTGCCATACTGTCAGTCAAATGCTACAGATGGAGACGCGAGCGCATGTTTTATAAATCTGGAGCGAATCTTCCGGTTATTCCGTATTATCCGCCTCTTTACGCAGACGTAGGCGGCACAGGAACTTTACAGCACGTGTACAATTATGAGGTTTGCAGAACCACTGACTCCAGAAAGAGTGATCTGAAATACGCCAGACCTTGCAGTGAGAGCATCATTAGTCTGGACACCAGTGGAACACACACACTCACGCATGCGCAGAGGGAGAGACTGAATTTTAACGATTGCGATGATCAGGTGAGAATTATTTTGAAAACTTAAATCTGTGATATTTTAAGTCGTTTCTCATGATTGAACATTTTTGCTTGAACTGTTGACACGGTCGCTGACTGGTTTTCTGAAATTCTAAAAAATATTTAAATAATGTTAGCAGAATATGGCAAGAAACATCTGCTGTTTTATTTTCATCCGTTTATTATAGTCTGTTCAACTTTTTTGTTTTGTTGTACTTATATAGTTCATCTTTCCTGTACAGCCATGAAAGAAAATGATTTGCTGTCTTATATATGGTAGCGTTCATATTTTAAGTGGAACTTGCTTTTTATTCCGTTTAATTTGACATTTTATTTTCAGTTGAAGTCTTACAGTATATGGCACGCTGCCACTGAAATGTTAGTTAAGAGTTGTTAACATTATTAACATGTAGTATTCACAGTTCGTTATTTGCCATTTAATTTTTTTCTTTACTTGATTGTCACTTGTTTTTGTCAAGAAGTGAGTTTTGTCTTCAGCGTTTGCATTTGCTTCCCTGACCATGGTCCTGAAACGCGGCGACACGGTCATTTACTTCATATATTCTGCTGCATCTCTTTACAGCACACTGTTTTTTTTTTTAGATTTTTAACATCTTATTGATTTTCCATCCTGTTGAAGAGTTAAACTATATACTATTTCATTACTGATTAGATATTTATTGTGTATTATTGTATTTAAGGCATTTCTCCCTGTCTGCCTGATCGGTGTTCATATACAGATATGGCCTGATCAAAACTTTGAGCTAACACGAAATGTATGTTTATTTTTTTCCCTTTAATCTTTATTTACACAAATTTAATATATGTATTTCATAAACATTTATTGCTATGGAATTGTTTTTAATACTTTGAACTTTGTTTAGAGAACTGCGTTTATCAGATATGTCTGACACTGAGATAAAGGTTTATTAATTTTACATTTTCTGTAGTTCATCAGACTGGACTCACAGTGCCGCTGTTGGTCAATATGTCAGTTTAGAGAGCAGATCTGCTGCAGTTCCACCCCCATCATCTCCATATTATTAGAGAGAGAGAGAAGCTGAGAGCGTAGTCTGAAGAGGAGAGAGAAGGAAAATCACGAAGAAACTGTATTTAATATCCTTCTCTTGGATTTATATACTTTTCTTGATCTTTTCACTTTGGACATATACATGATTTCCTCCAGTTTTCTGTACTGATTTCTTTGCTTTCATCTTTAATCTTCATCTCGTGGTCTTCTGCAAAATGTCGGACAGAACAATGGCGCGGCAAGTACTGCTGTTTATTTGGTTTCTCTCTCTCAGTTCAGCTCTCGGGCAGGTCAGTTACTCCATTCCTGAAGAAATGGCGAAAGGCTCTTTAGTCGGGAACATAGCGCAGNTTTCTGGACTGATTTCTTTGCTTTCATCCTTATTCTTCATCCCGTGGTCTTCTGCAAAATGTCGGACAGAACAATGGCGCGGCAAGTACTGCTGTTTATTTGGTTTCTCTCTCTCAGTTCAGCTCTCGGGCAGGTCAGTTACTCCATTCCTGAAGAAATGGCGAAAGGCTCTTTAGTCGGGAACATAGCGCAGGATTTGGGTTTAGATTTAAAGAGACTGAAATCGGGTAAAGCGCGTATTTATACAGGAGACAGCGCTGAATACATCGAGCTGAATAAAGAAAGAGGAGTCCTCCTTATCAAAGAGAGAATAGACCGAGAGGCGCTGTGCGGACAGACAACGCCTTGCGCGCTGCATTTACAGATTATTCTTGAAAACCCCATGGAATTTTACAGTGTTAATGTTGAGGTGCTTGATATAAATGACAATGCACCATTTTTTGAAAAAGCCGAGATGAATTTTAGAATTAGTGAATCTGCGTCCATTGGAGCAAAATTCACGATAGAGCCTGCTAGTGATTTTGATGTTGGAATTAATGGTCTTCAGACCTACTCGTTGAAACCAACAGATAATTTTGCACTGAAATTCAAGATTCAGCCAGGAGGAGACCATCATATCGAAATGATTTTACAAAAGCCTCTAGATCGAGAAAAGCAGGAACATATGTCTTTAACGTTAACAGCCATTGACGGGGGAGATCCACAGATGTCTGGTAATATACAAATAAATATTATTGTTTTGGATGTCAACGATAACTCTCCTGTTTTCACACAATCAGTTTATAAAACTACTGTAACTGAAAATTCACCAAAAGGAACAATTGTAGCGACAGTTAGTGCGTCGGATCTAGATCAAGGAGTAAACAGTGAAATAATCTATACATTAACAAACACTAATGATGTCCGTAGTAAATTTGAAATAAACGAGACTGATGGTAAAGTAAAACTGATAGGTCTAGTTGATTATGAAACAGCTCGGCGCTATGAGCTACGCGTTCAAGCGAGTGATCACGGTGGCCTGACTGACTCATGTAAAATCGTAGTTGATGTAGTTGATATCAATGATAATATGCCACTGATTAGTATAATGTCTAAAACTAACGTGATTGCAGAAAATTCCGCGTCTGAGACCGTGGTTACAATGATAAATGTTCAGGATCTTGACTCGGGAGAAAATGGGAAAGTTCAGTGTTCTATTAGTTTAAACATTCCATTTTCTCTGAAATCCACCAATACTAATTTCTTCAGTTTAGTCACAGATGGCGATTTAGACCGAGAGCGAGAGTCTGAGTATAACATCAGTGTGACGTGCTCTGATGAGGGCGTGCCCTCTCTCTCCAGCAGCGTCACTCTCTCCTTACAGATATCAGATGTGAATGATAACGCGCCCGTCTTTGAGAAGAGCTCATATGAGGCCTCTGTTAAAGAAAACAACACACCGGGTCTTTCCATATTCACAGTCAGAGTCAGAGACGCAGATTTTAACCAGAACGCCCGCGTGTCTTACATTCTGGAGGACTCGTCGGTTAACGGAGTGCCCGTCTCCTCGTTAGTGTCCGTTAGTGCTGATAGTGGAGTCATACATGCAGTGCGATCTTTCGATTACGAGCAGATCAAAGATTTCCAGTTCCGCGTTAAAGCGCAGGACGGAGGCTCTCCTCCTCTCAGCAGCAACGTGAGCGTGAAAATAATCATTCAAGACCAGAATGACAACGCGCCTCAGGTTCTGTATCCGGTCCAGTCAGGCGCAAATGTGGTGGCTGAAATAGTGCCTCGTTCGGCAGATGTGGGTTATCTGGTGACTAAAGTGGTGGCTGTTGATGTGGACTCTGGTCAGAATGCCTGGCTCTCATATAAACTGCACAAAGCCACAGACAGGGCGCTGTTTGAAGTGGGCTTACAGAATGGAGAAATAAGAACTGTTCGCCAAGTCACAGATAAAGATGCTGTCAAACAAAGACTCACTGTTGTAGTGGAGGACAACGGGCAGCCCTCTCGATCAGCTACAGTCAATGTTAACGTGGCGGTGGCGGACAGCTTCCCTGAAGTGCTCTCGGAGTTCACTGACTTTACGCACGACAAGGAATACAACGACAACCTGACTTTCTATCTGGTCTTGGCCTTGGCTGTGGTTTCATTTCTCTTTATCGTGTCTATCATTGCCATACTGTCAGTCAAATGCTACAGATGGAGACGCGAGCGCATGTTTTATAAATCTGGAGCGAATCTTCCGGTTATTCCGTATTATCCGCCTCTTTACGCAGACGTAGGCGGCACAGGAACTTTACAGCACGTGTACAATTATGAGGTTTGCAGAACCACTGACTCCAGAAAGAGTGATCTGAAATACGCCAGACCTTGCAGTGAGAGCATCATTAGTCTGGACACCAGTGGAACACACACACTCGCGCATGCGCAGAGGGGAAAACTGATCAATGAAGAATTTGATGAACAGGTGAGATTTTTTTTTATAAAGCTTTTTATGTAGCAACTTATTTTTTGACTGCGAAAGGACTCGAACCGTACACACATCTTAAATATTTACAATAACAAATGCAACACTTCATGCAATAAGCAAATTACTGCTGTAATTATTAGGCTGTTGTTTTCATAGTGGCATTGTTGCTGTAGTTTGAAGTATTTCCCTGTTCTTCATTTCCGTGTTTTTTCTTATGTTACGTTGGTTTTAGCTTTGGTTTGTTGCAGCACTGTCCAGTTTCAAACTCAGGGATTTTTTCCTGATCATGAATTCGTGCTTAAGCATAAAGGAGTCATGTACATTTCCCTAAAGCTCATGTGTTTTCTTTGTTAAATCATTGTACAATATATAATTTATCAAGTAGTAGGTAATCTAAATCATGTCGTTGGTGCTACTTTAAGACCATTTTCAGTCTTCAGAAATGTCTGAAATGATTATCTGTAGTATGTCTACTGTAAGTGGTTTTATCAGCTTTAAACACATTTTACAATTTAAAAAGCCACAAACTTCTTTTTTTAGACAGGTTTGGGGTTTTTTCATCCATACTTGTGAAGCAGAACTCAAATTCAGTCAGTAACTGGCCATGGTGCTGAAATAGTCTTGCGTTCTACTGCCTGTACTAACTTTTCTTCCTTCCATTCGTTAGATCATCTCTTCTAAATCTTTTACGTCCTTCCAATCTCTCATCGTGTTTAGAAATTAAGATTCATATTTTACATATTAATTATATATTTTAAAGTTTGTCTTTATTCCATTTAGAGCACAACTAAGTTTTTGCTAATTCCATATCTACAAACCCCATTTCCAGAAGAGTTGGGACATTTTGTAAAATGCAATAAAATCAACAATATGTTATTTTTTAATTCTCTCAAAACTCTATTTAACTGACAAAAGTACAAAGAAAAGATTTCCAATGTTTTCACTGCACAACTTTATCTTATTTTGTAAGTATAAACTTGATTTTGATGGCTGCAACACACTCCAGAAAAGTTGGGACAGAGGCATGTTTACCACTGTGTCACATCACCTTTCCATTTAATTAAAATTTTTAATCATTTGGGAATTGAGGGTACTAATTGTTGCAGTTTTGCAAGTGGAATTTTTGCCCAATCTCGCCCAATACAAGACATCTGCACAACAGTCTGTGGTCATCATTGTCTGATTCTCTTTTTGATAATGGGCCATACATTTTCAATAGCAGGCAGTCAGGCACATGCACTCTATGGTGTAGAATGTCTAGAAACCACTCTGTTGTAGCACGTGCGGAATGAGGCCTGGCATTGTCTTGCTACCCAGGAAAGATGTCATCTTGATGGCAGTTTATGTCTCTGTACAATTAAAATATATGCCTCCATGTCAATGGTACCGTCACACAAATGCGAGTCACCCGTGCCGTTTGCACTGATGCACCCCATACCATGACAGATGTTTGCTTTTGCACCTGTTGCTGATGAAAGTCATCAGTATGGTCCCTTTCGTCTTTAGGACTGAGAACTCGATGTCCATTTTTTCCAAAAACAAGCTGAAACATGGAATCATCTGACCACAGCACACATTTCCACTGTCTTTTAGACCATCTGAGATGAGCTCGAGACCAGGGAACTCTGCAGCATCTCTACATTGAACAGATGTATAGCTTTCTCCTTGTGTAACAGAGATTCGAGTTGCATTTCTTGATGCAGCGGCGGATTGTGTTAAGTGAAAACCGTTTTCCTTAGTACTCCCGAGTCCATGTGGCTTTATTTAACACAGTAGCATGACGGTTTCTAACGCAATGCCATCTGAGGGCTCAAAGGTCATGCACATTCAACTGAGGTGTCCTACCTTGCCCTATACAGACTGAGATTTCTCTTGATTCCCTGAATCTTTTTACAATATTATGTATGGTAGATGGTGAAAGACATAAATTCTTTGCAGTCTTGCATTGGGAAATGTGATTTTTGAATTATTTGACAATTCTCTCATGACATTTGGCACAAAGTGGTGAGCCATGACCCATCTTTTCTTGCACAGACTGAGAAGCTCTTTTACACCCAAACATGATACCCTCTCCTATTACCAATTCACCTGCTAATTTGTTTATACAAAATCATTCAATCATTTCTAATTTTTAGTTAACTGTTTTTGATAAACATTCGGAATGGCTTGTTTTAATTCTTTTTATAAAATGAAATAATTCTAAAACATGTCCCGTACTGTGAAAAAGAAAAAGAAAAAGAAAAAAATATATATATATTTGAGTGTTTCTGTAGTTCATCAGACTGGACTCATAGTGCCGCTGTTGGTCAATATGTCAGTTTAGAGAGCAGATCTGCTGCAGTTTCACCCCCATCATCTCCATGTTATTAGAGAGAGAGAAGCTGAGAGCGCAGTCTGAAGAGGAGAGAGAAGGAAAATCACGGAGAAACTGCCTTTTATTTCCTTCTCTTGGATTTATATACTTTTCTTGATATTTTCACTTTGGACATAGACATGATTTCCTCCAGTTTTCTGGACTGATTTCTTTGCTTTCATCCTTAATCTTCATCCCGTGGTCTTCTGCAAAATGTCGGACAGAACAATGGCGCGGCAAGTACTGCTGTTTATTTGGTTTCTCTCTCTCAGTTCAGCTCTCGGGCAGGTCAGTTACTCCATTCCTGAAGAAATGGCGAAAGGCTCTTTAGTCGGGAACATAGCGCAGGATTTGGGTTTAGATTTAAAGAGACTGAAATCGGGTAAAGCGCGTATTTATACAGGAGACAGCGCTGAATACATCGAGCTGAATAAAGAAAGAGGAGTCCTCCTTATCAAAGAGAGAATAGACCGAGAGGCGCTGTGCGGACAGACAACGCCTTGCGCGCTACATTTACAGATTATTCTTGAAAACCCCATGGAATTTTACAGTGTTAATATTGAGGTGCTTGATATAAATGACAATGCACCATTTTTTGAAAAAGATGAGATGACTTTTAGAATTAGTGAATCTGCGTCCATTGGTACAAAATTCACAATAGAGCATGCCAGAGATTTTGATGTTGGAATTAATGGTCTTCAGACCTACTCGTTGAAACCAACAGATAATTTTGTCCTGAAGTTCAAGAGGCAGCCAGGGGCTGGACAAAATATAGAAATGATTTTACAAAAGCCTCTAGATCGAGAAAAGCAGGAACATATGTCTTTAACGTTAACAGCCATTGACGGGGGAGATCCACAGATGTCTGGTAATATACAAATGAATATTATTGTTTTAGATGCGAACGATAACTCTCCTGTTTTCACACAATCAGTTTATAAAACTACTGTAACTGAAAATTCACCAAAAGGAACAATTGTAGCGACAGTTAGTGCGTCGGATCTAGATCAAGGAATAAATGGTGAAATTAGCTATACTATAAAAAACACCCTAGATAAAGTACGCGACATATTTGAAATAAACGAGACTGATGGTAAAGTAAGACTGATTGGTCTAGCCGACTATGAACAAGCTCGGCGCTTTGAGATCCGTGTACAAGCAAGTGATCACGGAGGTTTTAGTGATTCCTGTGAGATCATAGTTGATGTCATTGATGTCAATGATAATAAGCCAGTTATCAATATCATGTCCAAAACAAACGTGATTGCAGAAAATTCCCCGCCTGAGACGGTAGTTACAATGATAAATATTCAGGATCTTGATTCGGGAGAAAATGGGAAAGTTCAGTGTTCTATTAGTGAAAACATTCCATTTTCTCTGAAATCCACAAATAATAATTTTTTCAGTTTAGTGACAGACAGTGATTTAGATCGAGAGGGAGATTCTGAGTATAACATCAGTGTGACGTGCGCTGATGAGGGCGTGCCCTCTCTCTCCAGCAGCGTCACTCTCTCCTTACAGATATCAGATGTGAATGATAACGCGCCCGTCTTTGAGAAGAGCTCATATGAGGCTTCTGTTCAAGAAAACAACACACCGGGTCTTTCCATATTCACAGTCAGAGCCAGAGACGCAGATTTTAACCAGAACGCCCGCGTGTCTTACATTCTGGAGGACTCGTCGGTTAACGGAGTGCCCGTCTCCTCGTTAGTGTCCGTTAGTGCTGATAGTGGAGTCATACATGCAGTGCGATCTTTCGATTACGAGCAGATCAAAGATTTCCAGTTCCGCGTAAAAGCGCAGGACGGAGGCTCTCCTCCTCTCAGCAGCAACGTGAGCGTGAAAATAATCATTCAGGACCAGAATGACAACGCGCCTCAGGTTCTGTATCCGGTCCAGTCAGGCGCAAATGTGGTGGCTGAAATAGTGCCTCGTTCGGCAGATGTGGGTTATCTGGTGACTAAAGTGGTGGCTGTTGATGTGGACTCTGGTCAGAATGCCTGGCTCTCATATAAACTGCACAAAGCCACAGACAGGGCGCTGTTTGAAGTGGGCTTACAGAATGGAGAAATAAGAACTGTTCGCCAAGTCACAGATAAAGATGCTGTCAAACAAAGACTCACTGTTGTAGTGGAGGACAACGGGCAGCCCTCTCGATCAGCTACAGTCAATGTTAACGTGGCGGTGGCGGACAGCTTCCCTGAAGTGCTCTCGGAGTTCACTGACTTTACGCACGACAAGGAATACAACGACAACCTGACTTTCTATCTGGTCTTGGCCTTGGCTGTGGTTTCATTTCTCTTTATCGTGTCTATCATTGCCATACTGTCAGTCAAATGCTACAGATGGAGACGCGAGCGCATGTTTTATAAATCTGGAGCGAATCTTCCGGTTATTCCGTATTATCCGCCTCTTTACGCAGACGTAGGCGGCACAGGAACTTTACAGCACGTGTACAATTATGAGGTTTGCAGAACCACTGACTCCAGAAAGAGTGATCTGAAATACGCCAGACCTTGCAGTGAGAGCATCATTAGTCTGGACACCAGTGGAACACACACACTCACGCATGCGCAGAGAGAGAGGAACTTTGATGATTGTGAAGATCAGGTGAGAATGATTTTTATAACTAATTGATGCAATATTTTAAAATGTTATTCTTATCTTACAGTATATTTTGGTCAACTTTTGTAGTTTTATATTTTCTGTACATTGCTCAAATCATTCTTCTGTTTGTTAGAGGCGTTTTGTAATTCAACATGAACTAATTTCATCACTTTTTGTACAGACAAGAAAAAAATATTTTTTAGTTTTTTTTAATTTATACATTTTTTATTATTATTATTTGTTTACGAAAATATATAGCACACTACCTGCCACTGCTTTTGTTTGCACGAAAACAGCAAGACTTTAGTTTGTCTTTGTCATGAAGTGAAAAACTCCAGTCAGTTTCCCTGACCATGGTCCTGAAATGCAGTGAGTCGCGATCACCTCACGTGTTCTGGTTATAGCAAACCGTCTTTTTGAGATTTTCATCTGGTTATCTCTTTGTCCTCGTTTTTAAAGTTAAACTACTGTTTCAGTCGTATCTAGATATGTGTTATGCGTATAGATGTATTTTAGATATTTATCCCTGCGTCTCTGACCAAAATTTTGAAACATGAATCAATTCTTGATCGCTCAGTGTTTTTCTTAATTATTTACACAAATTTTTTAATCATTTTATTTTACAGATATTTGTATTTTCATGGACATTTGTTGGTTTTATACTTCAAAACCTTTAGTAAATTTATTTCTCAGACGTGTCTGACACTGAGATAAATGTTTGTTAATTTTACATTTTCTGTAGTTCATCAGTCTGGACTCATAGTGCCGCTGTTGGTCAATATGTCAGTTTAGAGAGCAGATCTGCTGCAGTTCCACCCCCATCATCTCCATATTATTAGAGAGAGAGAAGCTGAGAGCGCAGTCTGAAGAGGAGAGAGAAGGAAAATCACGGATAAACTGTATTTAATATCCTTCTCTTGGATTTATATACTTTTCTTGTTCTTTTCACTTTGGATATATACATGATTTCCTCCAGATTTCTGGACTGATTTCTTTGCTTTCATCCTTAATCTTCATCCCGTGGTCTTCTGCAAAATGTCGGACAGAACAATGGCGCGGCAAGTACTGCTGTTTATTTGGTTTCTCTCTCTCAGTTCAGCTCTCGGGCAGGTCAGTTACTCCATTCCTGAAGAAATGGCGAAAGGCTCTTTAGTCGGGAACATAGCGCAGGATTTGGGTTTAGATTTAAAGAGGCTGAAATCGGGTAAAGCGCGTATTTATACAGGAGACAGCGCTGAATACATCGAGCTGAATAAAGAAAGAGGGGTCCTCCTTATCAAAGAGAGAATAGACCGAGAGGCGCTGTGCGGACAGACAACGCCTTGCGCGCTGCATTGTCAGATCATTCTTGAAAACCCAATGCAACTATACAGAGTAACAGTTGAGATACAAGACATTAATGATAACGCCCCTATTTTTAGCCTTAATGAGATGAAATTTGAAATAAGCGAAATGGCTCTGGCTGGAGCCAAATTTGATTTGGAGACTGCAGTTGACACAGATGTGGGTTTGAATGGTCTTCAAAGATACACACTGAAACCAAGTGACAAATTTATTTTGAAAACTCAAAGTTTACCAGATGGTAGTAAAACGGTCGAAATGGTATTACAGAAGCCACTAGATCGTGAAACTCAAGACCATATTTCTTTATTGTTAACAGCAGTCGATGGTGGCGAGGTGCAAATGTCAGGCACAATGCTAATACACATCACAGTTTTAGATGCGAATGATAATGCTCCTGTTTGCACTCAGTCAGTATACAAAGCCAGTATAGCAGAGAATTCCGCAAAGGGCACCGTGTTGACCACAGTTAGCGCGTCCGACGCAGACCAGGGTTCTAATGGCGTCGTCACATATTCTTTATCCTCAGCCGCGTCCGCAAATCTATTTGACATTGGCCAGAATGACGGCGTTCTCAGGTTAATTGGTATTGTTGACTACGAAAAAAACAAACACTATCAGATAGCGATTCAAGCCAGTGATCAAGGAGGACATACTGATTCTTGTAAAGTAATTATTGACGTCACGGATACGAACGACAACAAGCCAGTTATCAGTATAATGTCCAAATCAAATGACATTTCTGAAAATGCTCCTCCAGGGACAGTTCTAGCGATGATGAACATTCAAGACGCTGATACAAATGAAAATGGTATTGTAAAATGTGAATTAAACGAAAACATTCCTTTTATCATCCATTCTTCATCAGATGGTTTTTACAGCCTCGTTACCGAAGGCGATTTAGATCGAGAGCGAGAGTCTGAGTATAACATCAGTGTGACGTGCTCTGATGAGGGCGTGCCCTCTCTCTCCAGCAGCGTCACTCTCTCCTTACAGATATCAGATGTGAATGATAACGCGCCCGTCTTTGAGAAGAGCTCATATGAGGCTTCTGTTCAAGAAAACAACACACCGGGTCTTTCCATATTCACAGTCAGAGCCAGAGACGCAGATTTTAACCAGAACGCCCGCGTGTCTTACATTCTGGAGGACTCGTCGGTTAACGGAGTGCCCGTCTCCTCGTTAGTGTCCGTTAGTGCTGATAGTGGAGTCATACATGCAGTGCGATCTTTCGATTACGAGCAGATCAAAGATTTCCAGTTCCGCGTAAAAGCGCAGGACGGAGGCTCTCCTCCTCTCAGCAGCAACGTGAGCGTGAAAATAATCATTCAGGACCAGAATGACAACGCGCCTCAGGTTCTGTATCCGGTCCAGTCAGGCGCAAATGTGGTGGCTGAAATAGTGCCTCGTTCGGCAGATGTGGGTTATCTGGTGACTAAAGTGGTGGCTGTTGATGTGGACTCTGGTCAGAATGCCTGGCTCTCATATAAACTGCACAAAGCCACAGACAGGGCGCTGTTTGAAGTGGGCTTACAGAATGGAGAAATAAGAACTGTTCGCCAAGTCACAGATAAAGATGCTGTCAAACAAAGACTCACTGTTGTAGTGGAGGACAACGGGCAGCCCTCTCGATCAGCTACAGTCAATGTTAACGTGGCGGTGGCGGACAGCTTCCCTGAAGTGCTCTCGGAGTTCACTGACTTTACGCACGACAAGGAATACAACGACAACCTGACTTTCTATCTGGTCTTGGCCTTGGCTGTGGTTTCATTTCTCTGTATCGTGTCTATCATTGCCATACTGTCAGTCAAATGCTACAGATGGAGACGCGAGCGGATGTTTTATAAATCTGGAGCGAATCTTCCGGTTATTCCGTATTATCCGCCTCTTTACGCAGACGTAGGCGGCACAGGAACTTTACAGCACGTGTACAATTATGAGGTTTGCAGAACCACTGACTCCAGAAAGAGTGATCTGAAATACGCCAGACCTTGCAGTGAGAGCATCATTAGTCTGGACACCAGTGGAACACACACACTCACGCATGCGCAGAGGGAGATACTAAACATTGAGGATTCTGATAAGGTGAGATATACGTTTTATGCATAGAGGTTGTTACTTTTTTCTCTTTATTTCTTTTTCTTTTTTTTTTTTGTAATGTCATCTTTTCGTTTAGAGAAATCAGAGAAATTGCCTAAACTGGATACTTTTCTTTATACCCATATTTAAAATTAATACCCATATGTATGAAGACATTAACTTTTTATATGTTTTATTATTATATTATTATTATTTAATTCAACATCTTCCAGCAAGCAGTGGATGAACTGTCAGCGTTCTGAATGAATATACCACTTTTGTTTCGCTATCCAAGGTGCTGAATCGATACTATCTTGTGTCTACATTCAAGCTCTTGTCTGCAGTGACATATCAAAGACTATTTATAAATGATCTGTTGGCGTCTAGTAATGTGTAATTTGTACTGTATTGTTGAATTCGTTTGTGTGTGTGTGTGTGTGTGTTTGGTAATTGGTAATTTTACCCTTTTGATTAAATACAAGGCTATTTAATCACATTCTCAAACAAATACTTTGGGATTGCTGAACAGATTTCGTTACAATGAAATATTTTGCTATTTTAGAATATTTTCACTATTTTACACAAATAGAAATTCGGGTTTTAATTTTGTGTTTTTATTTCTATTTCTCGCAGCATATATCCTTTGATTGTATGCATTTTTAAAATAATTTAGATGTATTTTGCAGTAACTCAGAATGGTCTCAGAGTGCCGCTGTTTGTCAGGGGGATGCGTCTGAGAGCGCGTAATTCCAACAATACCGCCCTCTCTAAATGCACGTATTTAGAAGAAAGAGACTGAGGCGAATGCATAACGCACACGGACATAACACAGAGGACACCGTCTCGACTATGAACAGTCAGCTATGGATTTATGCTTAGACGTTGTCTCAGAAATCCTCCACTAGTATTGGACTTATTCTATTTTTGACCGGAACACTTTGAGACTCTGATTTGGATACACCGTGACTTCGTTTTATTTGGTCTTGAGCAAAATGTCGGACAGAACAATGGCGCGGCAAGTACTGCTGTTTATTTGGTTTCTCTCTCTCAGTTCAGCTCTCGGGCAGGTCAGTTACTCCATTCCTGAAGAAATGGCGAAAGGCTCTTTAGTCGGGAACATAGCGCAGGATTTGGGTTTAGATTTAAAGAGACTGAAATCGGGTAAAGCGCGTATTTATACAGGAGACAGCGCTGAATACATCGAGCTGAATAAAGAAAGAGGAGTCCTCCTTATCAAAGAGAGAATAGACCGAGAGGCGCTGTGCGGACAGACAACGCCTTGCGCGCTGCATTTACAGATTATTCTCGATAATCCCATGGAACTGTTTAGGGTAACTGTTGAAATTACAGATATAAATGACAATTCTCCCATTTTTAAAAGAGATGAGAGACGATTTGAGATAAGCGAATCTGCAGTGGTAGGATCAAAATTCATGCTGGAGAAAGCGATAGATGCAGACATTGGCGCTAATGACCTACAGAGTTATTTTCTGCAACCTACTGATCATTTTAATTTAAAAACTCATGGTCAGAATGATGGGAGTAAAAAGGTTGAAATGATTCTTCAGAAGTCTTTAGACCGAGAAAAACAGGAAAATATGTCTCTGATATTAACCGCAATAGATGGTGGAGAACCACCTAAATCAGGAACGGTTCAGATTCATATTACAGTGCTTGATGTTAACGATAATGCTCCAGTTTTTACTAAGCCTATATATAGAGCGATTATTACAGAAAATTCACAGAGCGGCACGTCACTCATCACTGTTAGCGCTTCTGATTCAGATAAAGGGACAAATGGAGACGTCAGTTATTTAATTGCAAACAGTGACAGCGTATCTGATATTTTTCATATCGATGAAAATGGATTGGTGACATTAGTCGGAAAAATTGACTTTGAAACATTTAAGCATTACCAAATTGATATAGAAGCAGTAGATAACGGTGGACTGTCTGATTCTAGTAAAATAATGGTCGACGTGATTGATGTAAATGATAATGCGCCAGTCATCACAGTGATGTCAAAATCGAATGCGATACCGGAGAACTCGCCACAGAGTACTGTGATTGCCATCATCAGTGTTAATGATCCAGATTCTGACAGTAACGGACAGGTTCAGTGCAGTGTCAGTGAAAACATTCCTTTTACAATCAAATCAACGTCTAATGGATTTTATAGTATTGTGACTGATAATGATTTAGACCGAGAGCGAGAGTCTGAGTATAACATCAGTGTGACGTGCTCTGATGAGGGCGTGCCCTCTCTCTCCAGCAGCGTCACTCTCTCCTTACAGATATCAGATGTGAATGATAACGCGCCCGTCTTTGAGAAGAGCTCATATGAGGCCTCTGTTCAAGAAAACAACACACCGGGTCTTTCCATATTCACAGTCAGAGCCAGAGACGCAGATTTTAACCAGAACGCCCGCGTGTCTTACATTCTGGAGGACTCGTCGGTTAACGGAGTGCCCGTCTCCTCGTTAGTGTCCGTTAGTGCTGATAGTGGAGTCATACATGCAGTGCGATCTTTCGATTACGAGCAGATCAAAGATTTCCAGTTCCGCGTAAAAGCGCAGGACGGAGGCTCTCCTCCTCTCAGCAGCAACGTGAGCGTGAAAATAATCATTCAGGACCAGAATGACAACG
>RJVU01052173.1:376169-391245 GCA_003731715.1 Anabarilius grahami
AATTCTGTGGTGGAAACAAGCTTCCATACCTTCACGTTCATTGCGGTCACAAAATTCTGGCCAGTTAATAATACATAGAATAACAAAATCACTCTTCTTAATTAGCACCCAAATACGTGAGAACACAATTTACACGCCTCTAGTGTATGAATAATTGTTGGCAGGAATTTAGCACATTATAAGAATGGAACTTATTAATTTTAGCACAGGATTCGCATATGTAGACAACATATGGATTTATATATTCAGGATTTATAAATACATATTCTGACTTATAACTACAGCTCTGGAAAAAATTAAGAGGCCACTCCAAGTTCAGAAATCAATGTTAAGTGGTCTCTTAAATTTGAATATATACAGCTCTGGAAAAAATTACATTTATATATTCAGATTTGTAACTATATATTCAGTTACATTTATATATTCAGGTTTATAACTATATATTCAGGTTTACATTTATATATTCACAATTTACATTTAATCATTTCCTGTTTGGCCCCCCATAATATATGTATGTGTATTTATATATATGTATATTTATATATATCTACAGTCATGTGAAAAAGTTAGGACACCCTATTGTATTCTATGCTTTTCTGTATCAAGGCATTACAAAAAATCATCTAAGTGCTTGGCAGGTATTACAATTTGGAAAATAAAACTAAGATGAACAAAACACAAGACATATCACACCGTGTCATCATTTATTCAACAAAAATAAAGCCAAGATGGAAAAGACTTGGATGACAAAGTTAGGACACTCTATAATTCAATTGCCTGTAGATCCACTTTTAGCAGAAATAACTTGAAGTAATCATTTTCTGTATGACTTTATCAGTGTCTCACATCATTCTGGAGGAATTTGGCCGGCTCTTCTTTACAGCATTGCTCCAGTTTATTGAGGTTTGTGGACATTTTCTATGCACAGCTCTTGCCACAGCATTTCAGTCAGGATGAGGTCTGGACTTCACTGGGCCATTGTAACGCCTTGATTCATTTATTTTTTCAGCCATTCTGCTGTAGATTTGCTGGTAATCTTCAGATCGTTGTTCAGTTACATGACCCAATTTTGGCCTAGCTTTAGCCGTCAGACAGCTGTCCTCACAAAATCATCTGCCCTCCACCAGCGTGCTTGACTTTTGTTATGTAGTGTTTGTGCTTGTATGCTCTTCAAACATCTCCACTTTGTTCTCATCTGTTCAAAAGACATTGTTCCAGAAGTCTTATTGTTTGTTCAGATGCAACTTTGCAAAGCTAAGCCATGCTACCATGTTTTTTTAGCGAGAATAGGCTTTCTCCTGGCAACCCTTACAAACATTCCATACTTGTCCCATCTTTTTCTAATTGTACCGTTTTGAACTTTATCATTTCACATGTTAACAAAGGGCCTGAAGAGTCTGAGGTGTAGTTTTTGGGTTGTCTACAATTTCTCTGAGCATTGCAAGCTCTGATCTTGGGCTGAATTTGCTGGGAAGTCCACTCCTGGGAAGATTGGCAACTGTCTTGAATGTTTTCCACTTGTGAATAATCTATTTCACTGTAGAATAATGGACTTCAGACTGTTTGGATATGGCCTTGTAACCCTTTTCAGATTGCTAGGCAGTAGGCAGCAACAATTGCTTCTCTAAAATCATTGCTGATGTCTTTCCTCCTTGGTATTGTGTTAACACACACATCTGAAGTCTCCAGAGTCTCAAACTGCCAGAACTTCATCTTTTAGAGAGTTGATCACACTTGCTGATGATCAATTAATCAAAGACATTTGATTAGCAGTGCCTGACCATTACTTACCCTCTTAATTCCTATGTTAACAGTAAGGGCGTCCTAGTTTGTCACCCATGGGTTTTCCAATTTGGCCTAGTTTTTGTTAAATAAATAATGACAAGGTGTGATATGTCATTTGTTGTTGTTCATCTGAAGTTTTATTATCCAAATTTTAAGACCTGCCAAGGACCAGATGATTTTTTATTACACCCTAATACAATAAGTCCATGGAATTCAATAAGATGTCCTAACTTTTTCACATGATATATATATATTAATAATATTAATATAAATTAAATAATATTTTTACAATAAACACGTATGCAATTAATCATACCTGCATTAATAAGGGACTGTTTAATATTTTCTTCTTTGCTTTTGACTATTTTCCATTTCATCATGATTTTTAATTTTTTTTAAATAATTTCTTACATTTCAAAAATAATGTTTTAACGGCCAGCTAGTTCAGATTATTGTATTGCTCTTTAAACAGTATTTTTCAGTGTAATATTTCTCTGATGCACTAAGTGCCGCTGTTGGTCAGTATGTTCCAGCTTTAAACATTCGTTTTTAGATCCTCCTCCACTTTCTGACATCACATTCTGCAGAATATCTCTTTCATTCACACGGTCTCTTCTTAACACTGAAGCGTCGAGACATTCGCTGCCCTGTGTTTTCAGATGATACAATTAAATCTTCCTGAATCTTTTGTTCTTCGTCTTTTCATCTTTAGTGGAATAGCAGATTTGGATGATGTCGGTTCTTTGTTGTTTTTACGCCCAAAGAGGCGCATCTTCGACGCGGATTTCATCATGGCTAATGCAGCCTCTCGTGCTCTGCGTCTTTGTCATGGCCGTTGCGCGCGGGCAGGTCCGTTATTCTATTCCAGAGGAGATGACAAAGGGCTCGCTGGTGGGAAATATCGTTCAGGATCTCGGTTTGGATGTTAAGAGGCTGAAATCTGGTCGAGCGCGGATCTTTACGGAGGACAGTCGTGAGTACATCGGTCTGAATGTGGATAAAGGGACGCTGATAGTGAAAGAGAGGATAGATAGAGAGGAGCTGTGCGCGCAAGTGTCTCCCTGCTCCTTACATTTTCAGATCATTCTAGAAAATCCCATGGAGCTGCATAGAATTGATGTAGAAATATTAGATATCAATGATCATGCTCCTTCTTTCATGAACAAAGAGATTACTTTTCAAATAAGCGAATCTGCTTTGTCTGGAGCTCGATATTCAATCGATAGCGCTAATGATCCTGATGTTGGTATAAATTCTCTTCAGACTTATAAATTAAATCCAAACGACCATTTTGTGCTCAAAACGTTGTCTCACACTGATGGTACTAAATATGTGGAAATGGTCTTGCAGACACCATTAGACAGAGAAAAACAGGAGGAGCATAATCTGATTTTAACGGCGTTTGATGGCGGAACCCCCCCAAAAACCGGTACAGTGAAAATAAACGTCAGTGTTTTGGATGCAAACGACAACGCGCCTGTTTTTAGTCAGTCTGTATATACAGCACTTGTCGCTGAAAATGCGCAAAAGGGTTCATTAGTCTTAAAGGTTAGTGCAACTGACGCAGATCAAGGAACAAATAAACAAGTGTCCTATTCATTCTCGCAAACCAGCAAAAACATCTTGAACATTTTCAGTATTGAGCCCACTAATGGTGATATATTTGTTGTTGCCCATCTAGACTTTGAAAAATCCAAGAAATACGAATTGAATGTGGTGGCAACAGATAATGGGGGTTTAACAGATACTGCTAAAGTAATGGTGGAAATAACAGATGTTAACGACAATGCCCCTGTAATTAATGTAATATCGTTCTCAAACCCTTTACCAGAAAACTCAACTCCTGAGACTGTGATAGCGATGCTGAATGTCAAAGATTTAGATTCGGGGAAAAATGGACAGGTGAGATGCTTAATTAACCATGATTTACCATTTCGAATCAGACAATCATCCTCAAATTTCTATAGTTTGATCACTGATCAGCTTTTAGACCGTGAAAAAATATCAGAGTATAATATCACAGTAACAGCTATTGATGAGGGCTCGCCATCTTTCTCTACTAATAAAACACTGACTCTGAAAATCTCTGATGTCAATGACAACGCCCCTGTGTTCCAGCGTCAGTCATACACCGCATATGTGATTGAGAATAATTCCCCCGGACTCTCTGTTTTATCTGTGAAAGCGCGTGACAAAGACTCTGGCAATAACGCGCGTATTTCATATTTTCTAGAGGATGTTCTTGTGAATGGCGTCTCTGCCTCGACCTATATTTCAGTGAATGCAGAGAGCGGAGACATTCTTGCTGTTCGTTCTTTTGATTATGAGCAAACAAAAGAATTTAACATCCGCGTAAAAGCGCAAGACGGAGGCTCTCCTCCTCTCAGCAGCAACGTGAGCGTGAAAATCATCATTCAGGACCAGAATGACAACGCGCCTCAGGTTCTGTATCCGGTCCAGTCAGGCGCAAATGTGGTCGCTGAAATAGTGCCTCGTTCGGCAGATGTGGGTTATCTGGTGACTAAAGTGGTGGCTGTTGATGTGGACTCTGGTCAGAATGCCTGGCTCTCATATAAACTGCACAAAGCCACAGACAGGGCGCTGTTTGAAGTGGGCTTACAGAATGGAGAAATAAGAACTGTTCGCCAAGTCACAGATAAAGATGCTGTCAAACAAAGACTCACTGTTGTAGTGGAGGACAACGGGCAGCCCTCTCGATCAGCTACAGTCAATGTTAACGTGGCGGTGGCGGACAGCTTCCCTGAAGTGCTCTCGGAGTTCACTGACTTTACGCACGACAAGGAATACAACGACAACCTGACTTTCTATCTGGTCTTGGCCTTGGCTGTGGTTTCATTTCTCTTTATCGTGTCTATCATTGCCATACTGTCAGTCAAATGCTACAGATGGAGACGCGAGCGCATGTTTTATAAATCTGGAGCGAATCTTCCGGTTATTCCGTATTATCCGCCTCTTTACGCAGACGTAGGGGGCACAGGAACTTTACAGCACGTGTACAATTATGAGGTTTGCAGAACCACTGACTCCAGAAAGAGTGATCTGAAATACGCCAGACCTTGCAGTGAGAGCATCATTAGTCTGGACACCAGTGGAACACACACACTCACGCATGCGCAGAGGGAGAGACTGAATAATGATGATTCTTTTGATCAGGTAAGCTCGAGTGAGTAGTTACGCATATGATTTTCTTTTTTTCATTGAATTATTATTTTTCCTTTTATGGCTTCCTCAGTTTTATTAAGGTGCACTGTAGGTTTTTTTTTTTTTTTTCGATTAATAGAAAACAACTTGAAGCTGTAGTTGAAATTTACTGTACCGATGTCATTTTGGTGATTATACATTTTTTCACACTTTTTCATACTAAAATGTTTCAGTACTTAATAGAAAATTACATGCATAGTCTTTAAAAATATGTTTTTCCAGTTGCACTCAGTCAAGTAAGAGGTTTTATGTGTGCGCGCATGGGTGTGTCATAATGAATTGTTCCTGCATTGTTTGAAGTCTATTTTATATTATTTTGTTTTGATTTTGACCATTGTCCTTTCATTATATTTTAGGGGCTCTGTTCAAAAGATATTTTATTTCTATTTCAGCTGTTTTAACGCTAAATGTATACTACAATGGTCGCAGTTCATATAGTTTTTATATTTCTCTTCAGCAGTATTTTTCAGTGTAATATTTCTCTGATGCACTAAGTGCCGCTGTTGGTCAGTATGTCCCAGCTTTAAACACTCGTTTTTAGATCCTCCTCCACTTTCTGACATCACATTCTGCAGAATATCTCTTTCATTCACACGGTCTCTTCTTAACACTGAAGCGTCGAGACATTCGCTGCCCTGTGTTTTCAGATGATACAATTCAATCTTCCTGAATCTTTCGTTCTACGTCTTTTCATCTTTAGTGAAATAGAAGATTTGGATGATGTCGGTTCTTTGTTGTTTTTACGCCCAAAGAGGCGCATCTTCGACGCGGATTTCATCATGGCTAATGCGGCCTCTCGTGCTCTGCGTCTTTGTCATGGCCATTGCGCGCGGGCAGGTCCGTTATTCTATTCCAGAGGAGATGACAAAGGGCTCGCTGGTGGGAAATATCGTTCAGGATCTCGGTTTGGATGTTAAGAGGCTGAAATCTGGTCGAGCGCGGATCTTTACGGAGGACAGTCGTGAGTACATCGGTCTGAATGTGGATAAAGGGACGCTGATAGTGAAAGAGAGGATAGATAGAGAGGAGCTGTGCGCCCAAATGTCTCCCTGCTCCTTACATTTTCAGATCATTCTAGAAAACCCCATGGAGCTGCATAGAATTGATGTAGAAATATTAGATATCAATGATCATGCTCCTGTTTTTGCCAGAAAGGAAATTGATTTTCAAATAAGTGAATCTGCACTCCCCGGGGCTCGATTTTCATTAGACAGCGCCCAGGATCCTGACACTGGCACTAACGCGCTCAAGTCATACACGTTAAATCCAACAGATAATTTTGATTTGAAGGTTCTTTCACGAAACGATGGCTCAAAATACGTCGAAATGGTTCTTAAATTACCTTTAGACAGAGAGACTCAGCAGGAGCACAAGTTAACCCTTACAGCATTTGATGGCGGCAAACCGCAGAGAACTGGCACTGTCAGGATAAGTGTTACAGTCATTGACGCGAACGATAACGCCCCTGTTTTCAGTCTGCCTGTTTATCGTGTTTCTTTATTTGAGAATTCACCAAATGGTGCTGTAGTAATCAAGGTAAGCGCTACTGATGATGACCAAGGCGCAAACGGTGAGATCACATATTCTTTTTCACGTAGTTCAGGAAAAGCCCTTGATTTATTTCACATTGACACAAATACAGGTGAAATTACCGTAAAGGGAGATTTGGATTATGAGAGGGCGAAGCAGTTTGAGTTAAACATAGATGCTACAGACAAAGGTGGTTTAACTGACTCTAGTAAAGTTGTAATTGACATTACTGATGTAAATGACAACCCCCCTGTAATCAGTGTGATTTCATTTTCTAACCCAATACCCGAGGACGCAGCACCAGAGACTGTGATAGCGATGCTGAATGTCAAAGATTTAGATTCAGGAAGAAACGGACAGGTTAAATGCTCTATTGCTACAGATTTGCCTTTCAAAGTGAAGTCATCTGCCCAGAATTTCTATAGTTTGATCACTGATCAGCTTTTAGACCGTGAAAAAATATCAGAGTATAATATCACAGTAACAGCTATTGATGAGGGCTCGCCATCTTTCTCTACTAATAAAACACTGACTCTGAAAATCTCTGATGTCAATGACAACGCCCCTGTGTTCCAGCGTCAGTCATACACCGCATATGTGATGGAGAATAATTCCCCCGGACTCTCTGTTTTATCTGTGAAAGCGCGTGACAAAGACTCTGGCAATAACGCGCGTATTTCATATTTTCTAGAGGATGTTCTTGTGAATGGCGTCTCTGCCTCGACCTATATTTCAGTGAATGCAGAGAGCGGAGACATTCTTGCTGTTCGTTCTTTTGATTATGAGCAAACAAAAGAATTTAACATCCGCGTAAAAGCGCAAGACGGAGGCTCTCCTCCTCTCAGCAGCAACGTGAGCGTGAAAATCATCATTCAGGACCAGAATGACAACGCGCCTCAGGTTCTGTATCCGGTCCAGTCAGGCGCAAATGTGGTGGCTGAAATAGTGCCTCGTTCGGCAGATGTGGGTTATCTGGTGACTAAAGTGGTGGCTGTTGATGTGGACTCTGGTCAGAATGCCTGGCTCTCATATAAACTGCACAAAGCCACAGACAGGGCGCTGTTTGAAGTGGGCTTACAGAATGGAGAAATAAGAACTGTTCGCCAAGTCACAGATAAAGATGCTGTCAAACAAAGACTCACTGTTGTAGTGGAGGACAACGGGCAGCCCTCTCGATCAGCTACAGTCAATGTTAACGTGGCGGTGGCGGACAGCTTCCCTGAAGTGCTCTCGGAGTTCACTGACTTTACGCACGACAAGGAATACAACGACAACCTGACTTTCTATCTGGTCTTGGCCTTGGCTGTGGTTTCATTTCTCTTTATCGTGTCTATCATTGCCATACTGTCAGTCAAATGCTACAGATGGAGACGCGAGCGGATGTTTTATAAATCTGGAGCGAATCTTCCGGTTATTCCGTATTATCCGCCTCTTTACGCAGACGTAGGCGGCACAGGAACTTTACAGCACGTGTACAATTATGAGGTTTGCAGAACCACTGACTCCAGAAAGAGTGATCTGAAATACGCCAGACCTTGCAGTGAGAGCATCATTAGTCTGGACACCAGTGGAACACACACACTCACGCATGCGCAGAGGGAGAGACTGAATAATGATGATTCTTTTGATCAGGTGAGCTCGAGTGAGTAGTTATGCGTATGATTTTCTGTTTTCCATTGAATTATTATTTTTTTATTTTTCTAACTTACTCAGTTTTATTAATGTGAACTGTATTTTTTTCCCTGAGTGATAGAAAAAAACTGGCAGCTGTAGTTGAAATGTACTGGTATCATGTTGGTGACTAAATTTTTTCCACACTTTTTTCATACTGACTTTTCAATATTTAATAGGAAATTACATGCATAGTCTTTAAAATACATTTTTCCAGTTGCACTCAGTCAAGTTTGAGGATTTTGTGTGTGTGCGCGCGCATGGGTGAGTCATATTGAATTATTCCTGCATTATTTAAAGTTTATTTTATATTTTCTGTTTTGCTTTTGACTACTTTTCTTTCAATATTTTTTTAGGTGTTTAGTTTAAAATGATCTTTTATTTCTATTTCAGCTGATTTAACGCTAAATGTATACTACAATGGTCGCAGTTCATATAGTTTTTGTATTTCTCTTCAACAGTATTTTTCAGTGTAATATTTCTCTGATGCACTAAGTGCCGCTGTTGGTCAGTATGTTCCAGCTTTAAACACTCGTTTTTAGATCCTCCTCCACTTTCTGACATCACATTCTGCAGAATATCTCTTTCATTCACACGGTCTCTTCTTAACACTGAAGCGTCGAGACATTCGCTGCCCTGTGTTTTCAGATGATACAATTCAATCTTCCTGAATCTTTTGTTCTTCGTCTTTTCATCTTTAGTGAAATAGAAGATTTGGATGATGTCGGTTCTTTGTTGTTTTTACGCCCAAAGAGGCGCATCTTCGACGCGGATTTCATCATGGCTAATGCAGCCTCTCGTGCTCTGCGTCTTTGTCATGGCCGTTGCGCGCGGGCAGGTCCGTTATTCTATTCCAGAGGAGATGACAAAGGGCTCGCTGGTGGGAAATATCGTTCAGGATCTCGGTTTGGATGTTAAGAGGCTGAAATCTGGTCGAGCGCGGATCTTTACGGAGGACAGTCGTGAGTACATCGGTCTGAATGTGGATAAAGGGACGCTGATAGTGAAAGAGAGGATAGATAGAGAGGAGCTGTGCGCGCAAGTGTCTCCCTGCTCCTTACATTTTCAGATCATTCTAGAAAACCCCATGGAGCTGCATAGAATTGGTGTAGAAATATTAGATATCAATGATCATGCTCCCGTTTTTAAGAAAAAAGAGATTACTTTTCAAATGAGTGAATCTGCTTTGTCTGGAGCTCGATATTCAATCGATAGCGCTAATGATCCTGATGTTGGTCTAAATTCTCTTCAGACATATAAATTAACTCCATCTGATCATTTCACAGTTAAAATACCTGCTCATCTCGACGAAACAAAATATGTAGAAATTACTTTGCAAAAACCCCTTGACAGAGAAACGGCAGAGGAACATAAATTGATCTTAACTGCATTCGATGGCGGAACCCCTCAAAAAACGGGCACTATCAAGATAAACGTTATTGTTTTAGATGCAAATGACAATGCACCTGTTTTCAGTCAGTCAGTCTATAGAGCTTCAATTCCAGAGAATTTTTCTAAAGGGTCCACTGTGTTAAGCGTTAGTGCAACTGATGGAGACATGGGATCTAATGGAGAGGTTACATATTCTTTTTCTCAGAGCAGTGAAAGCTCTTCTGGCCTTTTTAACATTGATTCAAGTACAGGAGGAATTACAGTTAATGGTCCGTTAGATTTCGAGAAATCCAAAAAATATGAATTATCTGTGGAAGCAACAGACAAAGGAGGATTACGAGATACAACTAAAGTGCATATTGAAATTACTGATATAAATGACAATGCTCCTATAATAAGCGTAATTTCCTTTTCAAACCCAGTGCCGGAGAATTCAGTGCCAGAGACTGTGATAGCAATGCTGAATGTCAAAGATTTAGATTCGGGGAAAAACGGAATAGTTAAGTGCTTCATTCCTCAGAATTTACCGTTTAAAATAAAGTCATCAACCCCAAATTTCTACAGTTTAGTCACTGATGAGCTTTTGGATCGGGAGATGATCTCAGAATATAATATCACAGTAACAGCTATGGATGAGGGCTCGCCATCTTTCTCTACTAATAAAACACTGACTCTGAAAATCTCTGATGTCAATGACAACGCCCCTGTGTTCCAGCGTCAGTCATACACCGCATATGTGATGGAGAATAATTCCCCCGGACTCTCTGTTTTATCTGTTAAAGCTCGTGACAAAGACTCTGGCAATAACGCGCGTATTTCATATTTTCTAGAGGATGTTCTTGTGAATGGCGTCTCTGCCTCGACTTATATTTCAGTGAATGCAGAGAGCGGAGACATTCTTGCTGTTCGTTCTTTTGATTATGAGCAAACAAAAGAATTTAACATCCGCGTAAAAGCGCAGGACGGAGGCTCTCCTCCTCTCAGCAGCAACGTGAGCGTGAAAATAATCATTCAAGACCAGAATGACAACGCGCCTCAGGTTCTGTATCCGGTCCAGTCAGGCGCAAATGTGGTGGCTGAAATAGTGCCTCGTTCGGCAGATGTGGGTTATCTGGTGACTAAAGTGGTGGCTGTTGATGTGGACTCTGGTCAGAATGCCTGGCTCTCATATAAACTGCACAAAGCCACAGACAGGGCGCTGTTTGAAGTGGGCTTACAGAATGGAGAAATAAGAACTGTTCGCCAAGTCACAGATAAAGATGCTGTCAAACAAAGACTCACTGTTGTAGTGGAGGACAACGGGCAGCCCTCTCGATCAGCTACAGTCAATGTTAACGTGGCGGTGGCGGACAGCTTCCCTGAAGTGCTCTCGGAGTTCACTGACTTTACGCACGACAAGGAATACAACGACAACCTGACTTTCTATCTGGTCTTGGCCTTGGCTGTTGTTTCATTTCTCTTTATCGTGTCTATCATTGCCATACTGTCAGTCAAATGCTACAGATGGAGACGCGAGCGCATGTTTTACAAATCTGGAGCGAATCTTCCGGTTATTCCGTATTATCCGCCTCTTTACGCAGACGTAGGCGGCACAGGAACTTTACAGCACGTGTACAATTATGAGGTTTGCAGAACCACTGACTCCAGAAAGAGTGATCTGAAATACGCCAGACCTTGCAGTGAGAGCATCATTAGTCTGGACACCAGTGGAACACACACACTCACGCATGCGCAGAGGGAGAGATTGAATAATGATGATTCTTTTGATCAGGTGAGCTCGAGTGAATACTTATGGATATGATTTTCTGTTTTCCATTGAATTATTCTTTTTCTTTTTCTGACTTCCTCAGTTAGTTTTTAGTTTTTTATTTACACTGTATTTTTTCGATTGATAGAAAAAAACTGGCAGCTGTAGTTGAAATTTACAGTACGGATATCATTTTGGTGTCATGATTAAAATTTTTCCCACACTTTTTAATATTAATGTATTAACTTTTCAATATTAGGAAATTACATGCATAGTATATAAAATATATATTTTTCCAGCTGCACTCAGTCAAGTAAGAGGTTTTTATTGTGTGTATGTGCGCGCGCATGGGTGAGTCATAATGAATTGTTCCTACAATATTTAAAGTCTATTTTATATTTTCTGCTTTGCTTTTGACTATTTTCCTTTCATCATATTTTTTTTGGTGTTCCTTTCAAACAAACTTTTTTATTTATGTTTTACATGTTTTAACGCTAAATGTATACTACAATGGTCGAATTTCATATAGTTTTTATATTTCTCTTCAACAGTATTTTTCAGTGTAATATTTCTCTGATGCACTAAGTGCCGCTGTTGGTCAGTATGTTCCAGCTTTAAACACTCGTTTTTAGATCCTCCTCCACTTTCTGACATCACATTCTGCAGAATATCTCTTTCATTCACACGGTCTCTTCTTAACACTGAAGCGTCGAGACATTCGCTGCCCTGTGTTTTCAGATGATACAATCTTCCTGAATCTTTTATTCTTCGTCTTTTAATCTTTAGTGGAATAGCAGATTTGGATGATGTCGGTTCTTTGTTGTTTTTACGCCCAAANTTGACAGGAAAGTGTTTTCTGAGTTTTTTTTTTATTTTTTTTTTTACCTCAAATCAAGTTATATTAATGAATTGAAACTGCCAAATTTGCGCTTTTACATAGCTACTAGGCAAATCGAGTCAGCTGACAGTACTTCAAACACTGAGTCTGAAAACAATGATGATGCAAGCATTATCTCACTACATAGTGAATATAGTGAAGAAGTAGCAGACTCTACAATGCCCCCAAATAATTCCCCAGATTGGTCAGCTGTCACAGATCATGCAGTAGTACCAAGCCAGAACATTATAGTAGATCAAGATGTTTTCACCGTGACAGATGATGTAGTAAGTGACCCACTTAATATTTCTGAAAATCACTTTCGGCCCTAATCCTGGAGATGAATCTGACCTGGAGAACACAGTAGTTTATGTGCCTCCAGAAACCACTGAGATTGGCATTCAAACAAAGCAAATAATTATACGTCATGGCAATTGCCTCCATGACATGATCAGTGAATTTTCTGACCCAGAGACTTTGACCAAGCAGCTGGAATTTAGACGTTTATTACCAGACAGTTCAGAGGAAGCTGGCTCTGGATCAGGGGTTGTCAGAGATGTATATACTAACTTCTGGCAGGAATTCTATGACCGGTGCACACTTGGAACTACAATGAAAGTTCCATTCATTAGACATGATTTCCAAGCTGACACTTGGAAAGCTGTTGGCAGAATTTCCCTGAAAGGTTACAAAGACTGCCAGTACATTCCAATAAAGCTGGCTCTTCCTTTTATGGAGGAGATGCTTTTTGGTGCAGTATATAGTGACCTGATAGAATGCTTCCTTCAATTTGTAAGCACCCAAGAACGAGATATCCTTCCACACACATTACAGGATTTCTCTTCAGTTGAATTTGATGAACTGTTGGAAGTTCTTGACAACTATGAATGCCGCAGACAAGTCTCTGCTGATAACTTCCCAGAAATTCTGAAGGAAATTTCTCACAAAGAGCTCGTCCAAAAGCCAATGTTTGTGTTTGATTGTTGGAAGGAAATCACACAATCACAGATCTCCCTAACTTTTGAGGAGCTAAAAGAGAACTCTTACCAACTGCTAAAAAGGTCATAGGACTTTTGAAGTTCCCTGTTGATATGACAGCAAAGCAAAGGGAAGTGGCACATCATCTCAAAAGGTACATCCAAAAAATGGATGATGAGAAACTAGGAAAGTTTCTGAGGTTCTGCACAGGATGTCACTTGATTGTGTCAGACTGCATCTCTGTTGAGTTTGCAAAGATGTCGGATTTCACAAGGCGCCCTATTGGTCGTACATGTGGGATGTTCCTTCACCTGTGTGAGAACTATGATAATTTTCCAGACTTCCGTTCAGAATTTAATGATGTTCTGGAGAGCAACATCTGGATAATGGACATAGTTTAACATGTATCAAAACCCTGGTTTGGTTGTTTGGTTTTGCAAATGCTGGCCATCTTAGCCTGAAGACAATTAGTAAAGCAAATGTTCAGGAAAAAACGTAGTTAAAATGTTTAAATTATGCTGTGAATTGTTAAAATGTAATATCCAGGTTAATAAGAGCAACAAGTTCATACACGTTGAACTTTGTCCAACTTCATACACTGTAATGCATGTATTTGTATGCTGAGGTTTTATTGGTTATTTCAGTGCATACATCTTTTAGTAATATGCTGTTATTAAAAACCAAGAAGTTCTTGTTAGTGAAAACTGCTGTTCAGTGCCAATTTGACAGCTTAAGAAATTACAAGATGTTTTCATGTTGCTCAGTGCTGTTTATTGGTCATTTTGTTAAACATTTTACTAAATAAACATTAAAAAAAATGACGTGCACTTGTGCATATACCAATACATAACAGATTAGACATAATGATAAGTCTGTATCAAATGAAAAACATAACAAAACAAAAAACATCAAATACTCTTCTTTTTAACATAGAACACAGCAACATACAGTTTAGCCATATATAGCCTGTACAAACCATGCGATGCATATAGAGACTTTCTATTTTAACCACTGAGGGTTTAGTAATTATATTGTATTATTGAATTGCTGTTGATATTGTAAGTCACACTCATTTTAACTTTCCTGCTCTAATTTTTTTCATCGATATGCAGCATGAAATAATACATATAAGACTGATAACATATGGGTGTGTACCTGTCAGGGCTCATCATGGATTACTAGAAACATCAAATATTTTGCTGTATTTCTGCTCTTAATAATATGTAAAGATCAACTGCACTGAATGGATCCGTAGGAGCGTCCCATCCATTTTCCTCCATTAACAGACAGCAGTCTCATCACAAGGGAACTGACCCTTGGGGGTGCACTCTTACTGACACAAGGCTGCTGCATCCATGTCAACTGGTTTTAGTCTGTCTTCTGCATTGTGCATTTCTGGAAGAGTGTACATCACTAGTGGACGTCCTGATGCTCCATCATTTCCTGACCGTGCTCGGATTTTGTGGGAATTCCATGTATTTACAACCTCATCAAGTTCATCCTAGAATAAAAAAAGAAAGAAAGAAAGAAAGTAAGAAAAAACTTAATTTACAGATAAAAAGCATGTGTATATTAAGCTGCGTTTACATGGACCCTACTAATCCGATCGTAACAGGACTAGAAGCACAATCAGAATAAGAAAGTCACAAAACCACGTCAATCGGATTGAATTGGCCAGATCCGGGAAGGGGCACTTTTACTGCTTTATAAATTAAGCAGCACAGCACAGCACAACAGTTCGTGTGCTGGGGCCAGTTGCATTAACCACTTAGTCTAGTCTTAAAAGTTAAGACACTAAGGTTTTTCTTGAAGATTGGTCCTAATTTTTTTAAGTTCTTTACATAAAATGTAGATTGGTGTAATTTGAATTGGAA
>RJVU01052173.1:391302-408270 GCA_003731715.1 Anabarilius grahami
TTCTTCGTCTTTTAATCTTTAGTGGAATAGCAGATTTGGATGATGTCGGTTCTTTGTTGTTTTTACGCCCAAAGAGGCGCATCTTCGACGCGGATTTCATCATGGCTAATGCAGCCTCTCGTGCTCTGCATCTTTGTCATGGCCGTTGCGCGCGGGCAGGTCCGTTATTCTATTCCAGAGGAGATGACAAAGGGCTCGCTGGTGGGAAATATCGTTCAGGATCTCGGTTTGGATGTTAAGAGGCTGAAATCTGGTCGAGCGCGGATCTTTACGGAGGACAGTCGTGAGTACATCGGTCTGAATGTGGATAAAGGGACGCTGATAGTGAAAGAGAGGATAGATAGAGAGGAGCTGTGCGCGCAAGTGTCTCCCTGCTCCTTACATTTTCAGATCATTCTAGAAAACCCCATGGAGCTGCATAGAATTGATGTGGAAATATTAGACATTAATGATAATGCTCCTACATTCGATAGAAAAGAAATTGATTTTCAAATAAGTGAATCAGCCGTTCCTGGAGCTCGGTATTCATTGGAAAGCGCTAAAGATCCAGATGTAGGTCTAAATACACTTCAGACATATAAACTCAATCCCAGCGATTATTTCACACTAAAATCGTTATCTCGCCTTGATGGCACTAAATATGTAGAGATGGTGCTGCAGGCTCACTTAGACCGAGAGAAGCAAAGTGAACATAAATTGGTTTTAACCGCATTCGATGGAGGCAGCCCAGCAAAATCTGGCGCTGTTAAGATAAATATTGTTGTTCTTGATGCAAATGACAACGCTCCGTCATTCACTCAATCTGTTTATCGAGTTAGTTTGCCCGAAAACACACCTTTGGGCTCTCTTATCATTGCGGTATCCGCCACAGATGTAGATGAGGGTGCAAACGGAGATATTGAATATTATTTGTCTCAAAGCAGCCGTAGTGTTTCAAATATTTTCAGCATCGGATCTTTAAACGGGGAGATCATAGTTAAAGGTGATTTAGATTTTGAGATATCTAAAAACCACGAGTTAGACATTGAAGCAACAGATAAGGGTGGCTTAACAGATACTTGTAAAGTACTTATTGAAATTACGGATGTAAACGACAACGCCCCTGTCATAAGCATAATGTCATTCTCTAACACAATACCTGAGGACGCAGCACCGGACACTGTGATAGCGATGTTGAATGTCAAAGATTTAGATTCAGGAAGAAACGGACACGTTAAGTGTTCTATTGCAGCAGACTTACCCTTTAGAATCAAGTCATCGACCAGCAATTTCTATAGTTTAGTCACTGAACAGTTATTAAATCGAGAAGCAATATCAGAATATAATATCACAGTAACAGCTATTGATGAGGGCTCGCCATCTTTCTCTACTAATAAAACACTGACTCTGAAAATCTCTGATGTCAATGACAACGCCCCTGTGTTCCAGCGTCAGTCATACACCGCATATGTGATTGAGAATAATTCCCCCGGACTCTCTGTTTTATCTGTGAAAGCGCGTGACAAAGACTCTGGCAATAACGCACGTATTTCATATTTTCTAGAGGATGTTCTTGTGAATGGCGTCTCTGCCTCGACCTATATTTCAGTGAATGCCGAGAGCGGAGACATTCTTGCTCTTCGTTCTTTTGATTATGAGCAAACAAAAGAATTTAACATCCGCGTAAAAGCGCAAGACGGAGGCTCTCCTCCTCTCAGCAGCAACGTGAGCGTGAAAATAATCATTCAGGACCAGAATGACAACGCGCCTCAGGTTCTGTATCCGGTCCAGTCAGGCGCAAATGTGGTGGCTGAAATAGTGCCTCGTTCGGCAGATGTGGGTTATCTGGTGACTAAAGTGGTGGCTGTTGATGTGGACTCTGGTCAGAATGCCTGGCTCTCATATAAACTGCACAAAGCCACAGACAGGGCGCTGTTTGAAGTGGGCTTACAGAATGGAGAAATAAGAACAGTTCGCCAAGTCACAGATAAAGATGCTGTCAAACAAAGACTCACTGTTGTAGTGGAGGACAACGGGCAGCCCTCTCGATCAGCTACAGTCAATGTTAACGTGGCGGTGGCGGACAGCTTCCCTGAAGTGCTCTCGGAGTTTACTGACTTTACGCACGACAAGGAATACAACGACAACCTGACTTTCTATCTGGTCTTGGCCTTGGCTGTGGTTTCATTTCTCTTTATCGTGTCTATCATTGCCATACTGTCAGTCAAATGCTACCGATGGAGACGCGAGCGCATGTTTTATAAATCTGGAGCGAATCTTCCGGTTATTCCGTATTATCCGCCTCTTTACGCAGACGTAGGCGGCACAGGAACTTTACAGCATGTGTACAATTATGAGGTTTGCAGAACCACTGACTCCAGAAAGAGTGATCTGAAATACACCAGACCTTGCAGTGAGAGCATCATTAGTCTGGACACCAGTGGAACACACACACTCACGCATGCGCAGAGGGAGAGACTGAATAATGATGATTCTTTTGATCAGGTGAGCTCGAGTAAATGGTTATGAATATGCCTTTGGTGACTTTTCTATTTATTATTTTCCTCTTTCTGACTTCCTCAGTTTTGTTAATGTGCAATGTATTTTTTTCGATTGATAGAAAAAGAAACTGGCAGCTGTAGTTTATTTAAATTTACCAGTATCATGTTGGTGCATACATATTAAAACCTAAACTTTTCAATATTTAATAGGAAATGACATGCATAGTCTTTGAAAATATATATTTTTTCCAATTTCAAGTAAGTCAAGTAAGAGGATGTTATTGTGTGCATGTGCGCGCGCATTGGTGAGTCATAATGAATTGTTCCTGCATTATTTAAAGTCTATTTTATATTTTCTGTTTTGCTTTTGACTATTTTCCTTTCATCATATTTTTTGTTGTTCCTTTCAAACAAACGTTTTATTTCTATTTCAGCTGATTCAACGCTAAATGTATACTACAATGGTCGCAGTTCATATCGTTTTTGTATTTCTCTTCAGCAGTATTTTTCGGTGTAATATTTCTCTGATGCACTAAGTGCCGCTGTTGGTCAGTATGTTCCAGCTTTAAACACTCGTTTTTAGATCCTCCTCCACTTTCTGACATCACATTCTGCAGAATATCTCTTTCATTCACACGGTCTCTTCTTAACACTGAAGCGTCGAGACATTCGCTGCCCTGTGTTTTCAGATGATTCAATCTTCCTGAATCTTTTATTCTTCGTCTTTTAATCTTTAGTGGAATAGCAGATTTGGATGATGTCGGTTCTTTGTTGTTTTTACGCCCAAAGAGGCGCATCTTCGACGCGGATTTCATCATGGCTAATGCAGCCTCTCGTGCTCTGCGTCTTTGTCATTGCAGTTGCGCGCGGGCAGGTCCGTTATTCTATTCCAGAGGAGATGACAAAGGGCTCGCTGGTGGGAAATATCGTTCAGGATCTCGGTTTGGATGTTAAGAGGCTGAAATCTGGTCGAGCGCGGATCTTTACGGAGGACAGTCGTGAGTACATCGGTCTGAATGTGGATAAAGGGACGCTGATAGTGAAAGAGAGGATAGATAGAGAGGAGCTGTGCGCCCAAGTGTCTCCCTGCTCCTTACATTTTCAGATCATTCTAGAAAACCCCATGGAGCTGCATAGAATTGATGTAGAAATATTAGATATCAATGATCATGCTCCTGTTTTTACTAGAAAAGAGATAAACTTTCAGATAAGTGAGCTTGCCGTTCCCGGTGCTCGTTTTTCTTTAGACAGTGCGCACGATCCTGATGTTGGCTTGAATACGCTCCAAAGATATACTCTGATACCAACTGATTATTTTTCATTGAAAGAGTTATCGCGCAATGATGGTACAAAATACGTAGAAATGGTTTTGCAGTCGCCGTTAGACAGGGAGAGAGATGAAGAACTGAAATTAACCCTGACGGCATTTGATGGAGGGAGCCCTCAAAAATCCGGAACTGTTAAAATATGTATCACAGTAATTGATGTAAACGACAATACACCCGCGTTCAGTCAGTCAGTGTACAGAGTTTCTTTAGCAGAAAATGCAGCGATAGGTACAGCAGTGCTGACCGTGAGTGCTACAGACAAAGACAAAGGAGCAAATGGTGAGGTGACATATTCGTTTTCACAAAGCTCTGGGAAAGACTTGGACCTTTTTAGAATCGATCCAAACACAGGGCAAATTTTCGTAAATGGCCTGCTGGATTATGAAAAATCAAAGCAATACGAACTGAATCTTGAGGCCATGGATAAGGGAGGACTAACAGATAATAGTAAAGTGCTCATAGAATTGACTGATGTTAATGACAATGCACCTGTTATCAGCGTTATCTCATTCTCCAGTCCCATCCCAGAGGACTCCGCCCCAGACACAGTGATTGCGATGCTCAACATTAAAGATATAGACTCCGGTAAAAACGGACAATTTAAATGCTTCGTTAATTCAGATTTGCCATTTCGCATCAAATCGTCCTCCTCAAATTTCTACACTTTAGTTACTGATCAGGTTTTAGACCGTGAAAAAATCTCAGAATATAATATCACAGTAACAGCTATTGATGAGGGCTCGCCATCTTTCTCTACAAATAAAACACTGACTCTGAAAATCTCTGATGTCAATGACAACGCCCCTGTGTTCCAGCGTCAGTCATACACCGCATATGTGATGGAGAATAATTCCCCCGGACTCTCTGTTTTATCTGTGAAAGCGCGTGACATAGACTCTGGCAATAACGCGCGTATTTTATATTTTCTAGAGGATGTTCTTGTGAATGGCGTCTCTGCCTCGACTTATATTTCAGTGAATGCAGAGAGCGGAGACATTCTTGCTGTTCGTTCTTTTGATTATGAGCAAACAAAAGAATTTAACATCCGCGTAAAAGCGCAAGACGGAGGCTCTCCTCCTCTCAGCAGCAACGTGAGCGTGAAAATCATCATTCAGGACCAGAATGACAACGCGCCTCAGGTTCTGTATCCGGTCCAGTCAGGCGCAAATGTGGTGGCTGAAATAGTGCCTCGTTCGGCAGATGTGGGTTATCTGGTGACTAAAGTGGTGGCTGTTGATGTGGACTCTGGTCAGAATGCCTGGCTCTCATATAGACTGCACAAAGCCACAGACAGGGCGCTGTTTGAAGTGGGCTTACAGAATGGAGAAATAAGAACTGTTCGCCAAGTCACAGATAAAGATGCTGTCAAACAAAGACTCACTGTTGTAGTGGAGGACAACGGGCAGCCCTCTCGATCAGCTACAGTCAATGTTAATGTGGCGGTGGCGGACAGCTTCCCTGAAGTGCTCTCGGAGTTCACTGACTTTACGCACGACAAGGAATACAACGACAACCTGACTTTCTATCTGGTCTTGGCCTTGGCTGTGGTTTCATTTCTCTTTATCGTGTCTATCATTGCCATACTGTCAGTCAAATGCTACAGATGGAGGCGCGAGCGCATGTTTTACAAATCTGGAGCGAATCTTCCGGTTATTCCGTATTATCCGCCTCTTTACGCAGACGTAGGCGGCACAGGAACTTTACAGCACGTGTACAATTATGAGGTTTGTGGCACTACTGACTCCAGAAAGAGTGATCTGAAGTTTGTTCGACCTTGTAGTGAGAGCATCATTAGTCTGGACACCAGTGGAACACAGACACTGCAGCACATTCAGGAGCATAAACAGATATCCAGAGATACAGAAAATCAGGTGAGGTTTGTCGAATGAGATTGTGTTTCATTCGTTTTGTTCATGCTGTATTTTAAAATAAACTCTTATTTAGTAATGTGTTAAAGTGTACAATAAACACATTGCGTTTGAGCTTGGATGGAGTTTTACGCATTTGTGTATTTTCCTTTGACTTTCCTCAAGAGGCTTTTTGTCTCTTTAGAAGTAAATGCAGTCCTTTCAGCTTGATTTGAAAAGAAACAGCCCGTATTTTTCTCCACTGTAGGTCTCTCACAATAATGTGCGTAAAAGTGGATGTTTCCGCTTGCACCCTGCTCCAGCACTACCACCGTTTTCATAAACGGCTCTCATAACGCGCTTGTGATAAGCAATGTGCAGTTCTTGGATTGAACCCTAAGTGTCGCTGTTGGTTGATAAGGTAGATCTGGCTGATTTTATGCATCATACACGCCTTCCGTGCCTCTTGGGCTGTGCATTTAGTACAAAGCCTTGCGTACCGCAAAATCTGGATGACGCTTTTAACAGGCAGTATACATGCTTTGTTTAATTTTAGATTTCATTTTAATTATTAGATTTTTTTGAAGACTTCTCTACGCTACCGAGTGGATATTCTTTTTGGGAAAGATCAATCGAAGCTCCGCCATCACCATGAGAAGGAAGAATTGTCATTCTGCATGGCCGTCTTGTGTTTTGCTGTTCTTTGCACACTTACTCTGTGGCGCGTACGGACAGGTCCGTTACTCCGTGCCAGAGGAGATGGCACCCGGTTCATTCGTCGGAGACATAGTTAAAGACCTAGGTCTTGAGCTTAAAAGGCTGACAACGGGGAAAGCGCGGATCTTTACAGCAGGTGGCCGGGAATATGTTGAGCTGGACCGGGAGAAAGGGCACATCATTATTAAGGAGAGAATCGACCGAGAGCTTTTGTGCGCTGGTGCTGTATCTGCGTGCAGTCTGAGCTTTGAAGTCATCTTAGAAAATCCCATCGAGCTCTATCGTGTCACCATAGAAATATTGGATGTTAATGACAACAGTCCTGCATTTCCAAGAGGGGAAATAACATTGGAAATAAGCGAGTCTGCTTCAACAGGAGCGCGTTTTACTGTGGATAGCGCGGTTGATTCTGATGTCGGCATTAACAGTATTCAGAGTTATTCACTTCATCCTACTGATCATTTTACACTAAAGACACAAAGTCGATCCGGCAGCAGTAAAAACGTCGAGCTTGTTTTGCAAACGCCTTTAGACAGAGAGAAACAAGAACATTTATATTTGACTTTAACTGCTACAGATGGAGGCAATCCCAAACGCTCCGGCACGGTAAAAATACACGTTATTGTTTTAGACATAAATGACAATGCTCCGGTTTTCCAAAAGAACACATACAGAATATCTATCCCAGAAAACACCGCCAAAGGATCGCTGCTGACTGTTGTTAATGCGACTGATGCTGATACCGTCTCAAATGGACAAATTGGGTATCATTTCGAACACACCACACCCAAAATTCGAGACCTGTTTTCTGTCGATCCATCCAGTGGTGAAATAAGATTGATTGGTGAGCTTGATTTCGAAGAGTCTGCAATCCACGAGTTTAAAATTCAAGCTAAAGATCAGGGGGGTTTGTCAGATTCTTCTGAGGTGATTGTGGAAGTGACAGACGTAAATGACAACACACCAAAAATGACGCTTATGTCTTTCTCTAACAGTATACCTGAAAATTCACCATTTGGAACTGTAGTGGCCATGATAAATATACAAGACAGCGATTCTGACGAAAACGGAAAAATTACCTGTTTTATTGACAGAGACCTTCCGTTTAAAATCGAATCATCTTTGACTAATTACTACAGTATTGTCACGGACTCCGAGCTAGACAGAGAAGACACACCTGAGTATAATATTACCATCACAGCCAAAGACAGCGGCAGCCCTTCTCTGTTTAGTAAAAAGACTTTAAACGTAAAGATCACTGATGTAAATGATCATGCTCCGCACTTTGAGCGGGATTCATATAATGCGTATGTGATGGAGAATAATTCGCCCTCTCTGTCTTTGTTCAGTGTTAAAGCGGATGACGCAGATTTGGGAGCAAACGCACGAGTATCCTACTTAATTTCAGATAATGATTTGAACGGCATACCCATTTCGTCTTTTGTTTCTATCAACTCCGACAGTGGTACGATTTATGCAACAAAATCGTTTGATTATGAACAATTAAAGTCATTTACAATCACAGTAAAAGCGCAGGACGGAGGCTCTCCTCCTCTCAGCAGCAATGTGAGCGTGAAAATAATCATTCAGGACCAGAATGACAACGCGCCTCAGGTTCTGTATCCGGTCCAGTCAGGCGCAAATGTGGTGGCTGAAATAGTGCCTCGTTCGGCAGATGTGGGTTATCTGGTGACTAAAGTGGTGGCTGTTGATGTGGACTCTGGTCAGAATGCCTGGCTCTCATATAAACTGCACAAAGCCACAGACAGGGCGCTGTTTGAAGTGGGCTTACAGAATGGAGAAATAAGAACTGTTCGCCAAGTCACAGATAAAGATGCTGTCAAACAAAGACTCACTGTTGTAGTGGAGGACAACGGGCAGCCCTCTCGATCAGCTACAGTCAATGTTAACGTGGCGGTGGCGGACAGCTTCCCTGAAGTGCTCTCGGAGTTCACTGACTTTACGCACGACAAGGAATACAACGACAACCTGACTTTCTATCTGGTTTTGGCCTTGGCTGTGGTTTCATTTCTCTTTATCGTGTCTATCATTGCCATACTGTCAGTCAAATGCTACAGATGGAGACGCGAGCGNGGGCGCTGTTTGAAGTGGGCTTACAGAATGGAGAAATAAGAACTGTTCGCCAAGTCACAGATAAAGATGCTGTCAAACAAAGACTCACTGTTGTAGTGGAGGACAACGGGCAGCCCTCTCGATCAGCTACAGTCAATGTTAACGTGGCGGTGGCGGACAGCTTCCCTGAAGTGCTCTCGGAGTTCACTGACTTTACGCACGACAAGGAATACAACGACAACCTGACTTTCTATTTGGTCTTAGCCTTGGCTGTGGTTTCATTTCTCTTTATCGTGTCTATCATTGCCATACTGTCAGTCAAATGCTACAGATGGAGACGCGAGCGCATGTTTTACAAATCTGGAGCGAATCTTCCAGTTATTCCGTATTATCCGCCTCTTTACGCAGACGTAGGCGGCACAGGAACTTTACAGCACGTGTACAATTATGAGGTGTGTGGCACTACTGACTCCAGAAAGAGTGATCTGAAGTTTTTGCGGCCCTCTAGTCAAAGTGTTTTAAACGTTGACTTAAGTGGCACAAGGACTGTGCCAAAGCAAAACAGGCATACAGATGAACCAGATGTTACTGCAGAGGTGAGATTTCTTTGTGACCTGTAAAGTCTTGTTTATACAGTATTTCATCATTTAATTTACACTTACACATTTCTGAACATCTGGCATCTATAAGTTCATGTCTCAAATGCAGCATGATCTTTTCTATCTATCATTATTGCTAAATTTCTTCAAATCAGCTTTGGTCTTTTTTAGTGGATGTATGAAGTTTGTTCTCACTTGTGTCCTAGCAGAGGAACCACAGGTGTTGATTTTTTCTTTATTGAGCAGTAAATGTATTATTTTAAAGAGTGCTTGTGCTATTTTACCTAAAAAATGTATGACAAACATGAAGGCAGTTACATATTCAATGTGCCTTAAGTATCTAAAAAATTTTTTTGGATCAACTGTATGTTCATATGTGTTGGGCTCATCAAGAAAATTCAGTGGAATATAAACAGTGGATATAACATTCTTAATCACTCCTTTAGAATGTGTCAGCTGGTGTCAGGAGGAATAAACAGGAAATGCGCTCTGATTTCACAGACTGCAGAGTCGTGGGGGAGGGGTTGTGTGCGAGGCCAGACTAATGCAACAAATAACAATCACATACAGCGACATCCAACCTGAATCCTTGCTTTATCAGATGAAGAATAATTGTCAAAGCAACTGAATGCATTCTCAGATATATCAGATTTTGTTTCATCAGGTTTTGATGGTTCTGATGGAGAGTGAGAGAGATGGAGAAGAGGGACTAGTGCTGCAGGAAGAACAGGGACACTGCACACAATTTTTTCATTCACTGACCCATTTTCCACTTCACACGCACATTATTGCCCTGATCACGCAGTGGCACTAAAACATGTACTGATACACACACAGTTCACATTATTTGAGGAGAAAAGGCATATGTAATGGTAAATAAGATGAAGCATGGATGGAGAGAGAGAGAACGGCAGGGTGCACTCAGTATACATAAGACCACTGCAATGCGATGCTGGCAGCCATTTTGAGCATCTATGAAGCTGCGTAGTCCTGTACAGACAGACAGAACATATAGAATATGAAGATGATGAGAAATTAACCATATGCAGATCAATTAGTGACAAAGAGAAACTCTAGACATGATTGATTTCAGCATTTTAAGAGCTGATAAATAAATCGCCAAATTATACATGTAAAATAAAATCTGAATTTGCTTACTATTGTGTTCAACAACACAACTATCATAAATGAGCAGGAGAAAATGCTTAGAAGTGACCATTTTTCTCTGCTCTTGGCATCAAAACATACAGTAAACAGACAAGCACACATTAAATAAGCTGTATCATCACCTGAATCGTTGACTATCTTGTTCCACTCTGAAATGTGTCATATTACAGAAGTAAATTTGGTACTAAGAGCCATTTTAGTTTGACTTCAACTTTATAGCTTGCATATTTTGCTTTATTTTCCAGTGTACCCTACTAGCTGCTCTTTAATAGACCCATTATTATTTGTTGAACCTCTGAAGAGCTGTGTAAAGAGAGACATGTGCTCGTCAGATGTTCTGCTTGCTTATGGAAACTGCTACTACAGGAAGTTGCTTTTTTTAGCTACAGTTCAAGTGCCGTTTTCATGGTATTACGTCTCTGTCTTTATGAAATGAAAAGGAGTCTTAAATATCTTTAGCACTGTCCTGAATTACATGCAAAGTCATTCATGCACAAGCACACATTCTGTTGTTTGTGTGTGGCGCACATGTCTGCACTAATTCATTTGTGACCGTGTGAACCGTTACCCTCTTTGCCTTGAATGTCCCACATCTGGCCTTCATTTCTCTAATCTTCAGTTCCTGGACTTATTAGCGCCATTTCTTTAATGTACATCATAAATCCACATGCCCTTGAGCTTTGAGGAGCTGTTTCCTCACAAATCACCGAAATGAGCTTCTTGCTTCAAAGCATTCTTTATTGGCAGATTGCCATTGTGTAAAAGCCAGTATGAAAGGTCAAGGGCACTGTTCTTATATATAAAATGGCTAAGATCTCCTTCGTATCCTATGTTCTGCTTTATTTTTTACCTGACATATCTTGACTTTAGAAATGGCCATGTTGATTATAGGATCTGACTGATTGATACTTTCTGTCAGGTGTGTACGCTTACTTTGCTTTACATTAGGAATAAATATGCTAGGTAAAGCTATCAAAGTGAGGTGTTTAAAAGCTTAAAATGTCTTATATAAATGTTTTAGTATGTTTATATTTGGCTACGGTTATAAACAAAGGAGAATCATTTAACATATCTTTGCAAGAAAAACAGATTCTGTCTCTTGAACGCATATCACAGTGTAAGAGTTTCAGGTTTATTTTCTCTACTTCTCTGCTTCTCACTTTGATGCAGCAGTGCATCTCTCCTTAAGAAATCTGTCTCTCCTGAGCTTTGAGAACAGGTGTGGCTCTCAGAGAAGATTAATATGGGATGATGGCTGATTCGGAAATGGATGCTGTTATTTAAAGTGCACATGCTCTCATATACATGTAATGGAGATCACACAGAGTCACGCTGACCTGGGACGTCCATGTGAATCATTGTGTGTGAGATTGTGTGTATTGTTTTGTGTGTTTATACCATATATGTATGTGTGTGGCCTCATCCTGCGCACACTGATCCTCTGAAAGGATTAAACTGGGTTTATCAAGGCCAGTGAGACAGTAGGACAGACACACACATACAGTGATCTGCGTCCACAGACAGTAAACCAAACGCCATGTGGCTGAAAAGCTATTCATGCTAGTTGTTTTTGTTTCTTATGTTTGGGAGTGGGACATATCTTTATGATTGACTTTTTTCCTGTTAATGTCAGATTCAAGTATAACTGTTTATCATAAAAAAACTAAGTATTTTTTGATTCAAAAACACTAGGGTTCTATACAGAATCCCACTGAATTTTTATTTTTATTTTAAAGAACCCTTTGACAAAAAGGTTTCATATAAGGAGAAATGTCTTAAATGTTTGCATTATACTTTCATGTTTAATGGGTTATTTCAATTATTTTTTTAGTGATAAAGTATGTATACAAGCTGTTTAAATTTTAAAATATTAATTAAAACAAAATTAATCAATTAAAAGTGAATCCATAAAATGTTCACATGATGGGAATTCCTAAAAGGTTCTGTATATGTCTTTAAGGTGATTGTTTATATATATATATATATATATCAAGTGTCTCATCTTTCTATACAAGAGAAGCTGTCTTTCCTTCATGTCTTTTTCTCTCCATCTCTCATTTCTCCCCTCCCCCTCTGCATCTGCACCTCCCTGCAGACATTGTCAGATGTATTCGTGTGTTCTGCATGGCCAGTCGGTCAGTGTGAAAGAAAACACCCAAAAACATGCATATAATTTCATCACAAGCCATTACATTTTGCTTGAAGTGACACTGATGATATTTCTATCTTTGTCTGGTACATTAGCTTAAATTAGTTTGTGATTAAATAAGAAATGGTGTTAAATTTCCAATGTTTTTGTGGAGGTTAAATATCCTTTGTTCTATGTTTATGTCATAAATGCCCTCTGCTTTCTCCTCTCATGGTGTTTTCCCCCTTCATCTTCTGGCCCAATTTCCATCCCTTGGTGGGATGGTGTTGCCACGGCAACAGGCTGACTCACAGGCAGGGCTGTACCATTATTCTTGAGTCCACAGGGGGGCAGTGAATGGTTCAGGGCTGGATGTGATGTGGTGAGGTGCTGCTAAAGGCCTCTGACTCCCCTGTCATAGATGGAGGGATGTAGTCGCCAGAGATTCATGTGTTGGGGGAAGGGACAAGTGTGTGTGTGTGTGTGTGTGTGTTTATAGGGAGTATGATTACATTTGGAATACAGTTGGAATTCTAATAAGCTAAACATATTGTGTCATTATTTTGCGTATATCCGTCATGATTCAAGAGGATGTAGATCTCCTTTTCATTCTTCTACAATAATATTATATATATTTATATATATTACATACACAATTTATATATATGTATATATATATTTTTTTTAAATGTACTGTAGGAGAACCTGCCCACATTGTGCACAACTTCATGACTCTAATAAAATTACATTTTACAAAACATATTGCTAGAGATAACAGCACCTACCTTCTAAACACTTTATGAGCACTGTTGTCATTGTGAGGGCAATATTTTTTTTTCTCTGCATTGTCATCTGCTGTCCTCATAAAATGCAAAAACCCAACGTGTGTGTGTGTGTGTGTTTGAGGGAGATATGGAAGTTTAAATTATTAATATCTGAATCTGCTGCTCCTCAGAGGTGTTTGATTTCTCTGAACATTCTGTCTTTTCTCTTTCTCTTTCATTAAGCTTTCTGTCTGACTCACATTAGTAAATGTTGATGTATTTCTGTTCTTGCTGAAGTGTCTCGAGATCTGCAGAAGGTCTCATGCAGGGTTTGGTGAGTATGAGGGTCCTGCACACGTCTGCTGTTGCATCACTCTAATCAGATCTGTTTTTCTTCTTCTTTTTCATGTCCATGTTGCTGCTGATGCTGTGATATCTCCTCCTGCTCATGTGTCTGATCCATACCTGTGTCTGCAAATCAAGGTAAGAGTTGCACTGAAGACACACACATATCACCCAGTTTCTTTTATCAAATACATTCTACTTATACCCATATTTTATTATTCCACTTCTAAAGGTAGATCTAAGCAGATCTGTTACAGCTACTCCGATATTTTTCACTCTATAATATATGCTACTAGTCAACAGTTTGGACACACATTAATTTGTTTCTCAATATCTTAAAAATTACTCTTTTTGTTTTTTTAATCTAAAGGCATCTACTTAAATGCCTGCAATTAGTTTCGTAGATACATTTAAATTGTCTATGTATGAACAAAACATTTTAAAATGTATTTTTTTATTTTTCCTAAATTGATGAGCGGATGCTTAATGAAATTTATTATTCTAACTGTAGAAAATATTAAGCATTGAGAAGATGTCCAAACTTTTGTTTTGGTAGTAAACGTATTCACAATAGTTATATAAGCTGTTTTGTTGCACTTAAACCCTATAAATCTTATGTTGTCACATTGTTCATGCTTTTTCTGGTGTTTTTGAATACAGTACTGTGGAATATTTAAAAAGGAACAACCTACAGCTGAAATAGATTATACTTTTGAAAATTTCACCTTTAAAATTTCAGCATCTGTGCAATTTGACTGGGACTGTTGTATGTAATGCAGCTGTCTAGGTATTTATTATCTATCTATCTATCTATCTATCTATCTATCTATCTATCTATCTATCTATCTATCTATCTATCTATCTATCTATCTATCTATTTATTTATTTATTTGTAGTTAGTCTGTGATGCCAAAAGACTGCCTGGTTGTTTGGATCANATATATGCTACTAGTCAACAGTTTGGACACACATTAATTTGTTTCTCAATATCTTAAAAATTACTCTTTTTTTTTTTTTAATCTAAAGGCATCTACTTAAATGCCTGCAATTAGTTTCGTAGATACATTTAAATTGTCTATGTATGAACAAAAATTTTTAAAATGTATTTTTTTATTTTTCCTAAATTGATGAGCGGATGCGTGTGTGTGCGCGCGTTTTTGTGACATATCAGGACACAAATGTGTATAATGACATGGGTATGACATAGGTATTACAAGAAGAGGTGACTTATGAGGACATTACCCCATGTCCCCACTTTTCAAAAGGCTTATAAATCATACAGAATGAGTTTTTGTGAGAAAGTAAAAGTGTGCACAGTTTCCTGTGATGGTTAGGTTTAGGGGTAGGGGTAGTGTAGGGGGATAGTAAATACGGTTTGTACAGTATAAAAACAATTACGCCTATGAAATGTCCCCACAATTCACAAAAACGAACGTGTGTGTGTGTGTGTGTGTGTGTGCGTGTGTGTGTGTGTGTGAGAGAGAGAGAGAGAGAGAGAGAGAGAGAGAGAGTAGCAGATGGTTCGGTTTGGCTGTGTATAAGCAGGCGTTTATCTGAGTGTCGCTGTCCGCCGGTGTAGTGCTGAAACCGGCTCTTGCATCATTTTCCTCCTTCTCCGAATCTATTCTCTAATAACAACATTTCAGATCCCCTCTCACCTCTCGCTTGCTATTTTTATAGTTTTAAGGTTTTACTTATTTATAGTTTTAAATAAGTAGTTTGGTCTGTTTTCGTTCACTTATGCATAAACATGTATGTGCGCGTTTAATCGACGGTTTTCCGCTCGCCCCTCCCCTCCTTCCACTGAACACAGACGCGCAGAGCTGCAGCTCATGAACTCACCACATGGCGGCGGTAAAGATAACGCACGAACACATGTGCAGCTGTCAGTCACATGGTTCTAATTTAACATACAAGCTTAAAAGCTCTACAAATCTATCATCTGTACAAATAAAGATTTATTACCATCATATGCTATTAGTTTTAACCTATTATATTTACAGATTTAAAGAAAGCAATGAATAGCAACAAAATAATAATGTTTAATATGAAAATTATCGACATAGTTTGATGATGTTTTATGATAAGGTTTAACACGGATATTTAAGAATATGCTATAATGTAATGCAATATATTTATACACCCTATGTTTATACAGTTTTTGTATCTTTAAATGAAAAAAAAGCATTTTAACCCTCTATGGTGCTGCATCATTTATAAATGACGCAGAGAATATCGCATTTAAAATACAATAATAATATTCAACAAAAAAAAAACGTTTTAGTATTATCATATGACATCCCGTTCAGAAAATAAAATTAAAATCTATGTGCATTTTTTGCATGAGCACATGTTAGGTCACATGCTGCCAAAGCTCCACTGTGAGTTCATTTCAGACTAGGAAAAACATATAAATTAATAAAAAAAATAATCATTGTACATCCAAATGTGTTTTCTAAAGTTTTTGGTCATTGTTAATGCACATTTTGTAAATTCAATGACTTAAATACCAAAACGTCTGTGTGTTATGCATAAATGACAAAGTCCTATTAGGGGATGGATTTTTTTCTGTGTAGCTGCACTATTGTTCATTACTGGCAGGCAGTATAATAGCCTTTTTGCCTGTGTTTTAGGTTGATGTTTGTAAGTTTTAGAGAAGACAGAGAAAAAACTGTCCCTGTTCCAGAAAGTATTGATGATAGTGATGGCAGTGCATCAGAAAATAAGGTCATAGTAATAAAGGAAGAAGTTGAAGATCAGGGAGGATAGAAGCAATGAGAGCGATGACAGAGATGGAGAATATAAGTCATAAATTGTTGTGCAAGTCAGGCATTTTGGTACATCATCTTATGCCAGTTTGGAAGATGTGATCCATACTACAACCAGAGGTCAGGAAAGATGCCACTGCCTGCTGGCCTCAAACAAATGCTCCAAAAATGATGACTAAACAGGTCAAGATGGAGTTATGTGTGGAAAGTGTGGAGTACACTGAAAAAGAAGAGTTTTGTTGATTTTCACTTGTGCTACAATCATTGGTTTGGACTTCCAAATTGTTTTTTTTACACAAAGACATGGTTTGACTCTTTTCCAGGCAGTGAAGTTTTTGACATTTTCACATGTGAGTTCCAAATGAAATATAGTAGCACAAGATGAAATGGAATGTTAATAAAGCTTTTTAATGTTTTTTTTTTTTTTTTTTTTTAAAAGACCTTTTTTTNTTACTACTTTTCAGATAGTGAAAATGCATTTAAATGTGTGTGATGTTTCAGTCAATTTGCCAAAAATAATTTACCCTAATAGGACAATGTCAGCTATAAATGAAACCCTAAAAAAGGTCAAAGGTCAGATGTAAAAAATTGATTTTGGAAAATAATTTTAGCCTTAAATATATGTAAAATATAAACTGTGATTTCATAATTCGTCACATGGAGGGTTAAATAACACAAAAATAATAAATCAACAAATTAAATTAAATAGTTTTGTTGCAGTTGTGTGATTTATATGTAAGTAAATCTGTTGT
>RJVU01052173.1:408467-438055 GCA_003731715.1 Anabarilius grahami
CATATTATCACCTCCTTTTTTTTCATTTTTTTTTATTTTTTATTTTTTGTATCTTTAAAGGTAGATTAAATTGGCCTCAAGACCCAGCACCTGCCAATCTTTGATGCTCTTCTTGGTAACCACATTCTGCCAGATGAATACTTTTAATATTTGATCAGTTTAAATAGCAGAACTGCACTGTCCAAGACATTCATCCAGCCTCTCCTAACTGTCCTGTTAACTGTTTCACATGGAGCAGAGAGAGAGAAGCATTGCTCCATCAGTGACTCCTTTAGACAGAAAATAGCAGTGAATAAAATAGAGTTAGGTATATGAATGTGTTTCGGGCAGGTGTTATGGTTGTAATAGACGGACAGATTTGTTACACTATTTTCACTCTTGTAAAGCCCAGCAACACCACAGACTTTACGGACATTGTCAGTACAGATGTGTGTATACCTAACAGCACTTGGACAAAACTGTGAGTGTGTGTATAAGTGGCATTCATCCATAGTGAGGTCTTAAAGCCTGAGAACATATTGAAAATATGGGGAACGTTTTCTTAAAGTCTGGATATATATTAATCCTAAAACTTTATTGGGATTTTTTTTATATATTTATGATTTAGCAATATTATAAAAAAATATAAATTTTAAGATACAAAAAAAATATGTCGTACAATGAAACACTTTTTTTTGTAATCAAATATTATGGGATAAACTGCGCCGTCTAGTGGCCATTCGTTGTAGTACGTTGTGGACATGTAGAGTTTTGTTTTTATTCTATATATTAAATCGCCCTTATATAATTTCTCGTTAGTGGCTTCTCATTATAAAACATCTAATTGGGTATTTATTATCGTGAAATGCAACATTGCCTGTGTTATTGTTAGTATATGTTTTTAATGGTTTTTGTGGTCTGTGGCCTTGTTCACAAACTGGCAGCTTTCCTTTGACTCTCTAATGCTATTTATCTGGGCTCGTAAATGTTTTAAACCACATGGGATCACTGGCATGTGTGTTTGAAACAGGTCGACCTGAGCTGTGAAGGTTTCTACACGCTCTAAGGGAAGTGTGTGGGTCTCTCTCTCTCTATATGTGTGAGTGTGTGTGTGCGCGCAATAGGACGGACCTCTTTGTGACTCAGTCTCCGCCCTGTTGCGCAGCGGAGGCGCAGCTAATTCAGGGAGTTTGGGAGAAGAGCTGGATGGAGGACTGTTTTTTCCTCTCGTGTAATTTCCCGAAGGGTTTACAGCCATCATGAATTCTGTTAAACTTCTTCATTCACTCCGCGCGATTTGGATTGCGTTACGCACGACATCGTAGCGCCGCTTTAACTGGAATATGGATTCTATAAGACGAAAAAGTTGAAACTTTTCCCTTCCCCGGATCGCTTATAATGGAGCGGAGACGCTCGTGGCCCGTGCTCTGCCTCGCGCTCTCCCTCATGCACCTCTCAGTCGCGTCTGGTGAGCTCCGTTATTCGGTACCGGAGGAACAGAAGCCGGGGTCTGTGGTTGGGAATATAGCGAGAGACTTGGGTCTCAGCGCCGTGAGGATTACTGAAAGAAACCTACAGGTCATGTCGGAATCTAACGCGCAATATTTCGAGGTAAATCCTAACGGTGTCTTGGTTATCAGAGAGACGATAGATAGAGAGCGCATGTGCGCTTTAAGTTCGACTTGCTCTTTGCACCTTCAAATCGTTCTTCAGGACCCTATAGAAATACACAGAGTTCTTGTTCAGATTGACGATGTAAACGACAACGCGCCGCAGTTTCCAAACGTGAATTCATCACTGGAGATTTCTGAGGCGGCCGCTCCGGGAACGCGATTCCGTTTGGAAAGCGCACGCGATCCCGATGTGGGCATTAACTCCCTGCGCACGTACAGCCTTTCCACGAGTGACTATTTTGTTTTAAACGTGGAGACTAAAAGCGACGGCAGTAAAATTCCAGAGCTCGTCCTGGAAAAGGCTTTGGATCGGGAGACACAGGCCGCGTTTCGCCTCTTGCTCACGGCTGTGGACGGAGGACAGCCGGAGAAATCCGGGACCACCCTCCTGCTTATTAGGGTGCTGGACGTGAATGACAATGCGCCCGTGTTTGATGAGCCGGTGAAAAGGGTTAGTCTCTTGGAAAACTCTCCTCCAGGGACACTTGTGACAAAACTGAATGCCACAGATGTAGACTCTGGGATAAATGGGAAAATATCTTACTTGTTCAGTAAATACACACCAGAGAGAATACTTAAAATGTTCAGTGTTGATTCTGAATCCGGGGAAATCCGTGTTGTGGGAGATGTGGATTATGAGGAAGCAAATGTGTATGACATCACAGTTCAAGCCAGGGACGGAGGCTCTCCCGCCATGGAGGGCTCCTGCAACGTCAAAGTGGAAATAATCGATTTGAACGATAACACTCCGGAGGTGACATTAACCTCCCTGACCAGCCCCATCCGGGAGGATGCAGAAACTGGCACTGTTATTGCCTTAATCAGTGCAAAAGACTTAGATTCAGGGGATAATGGGAAAGTGACACTTCGAGTATCCCAAGGACTTCCGTTTAAATTAAAGTCAGCCTTTGGTGAACACTACACACTTGTGACAGACGGACGTCTAGACAGAGAAGCCATTGATGAGTACACTGTTGTTGTCACGGCGACTGACTCCGGCTCGCCTCCGCTATCCTCTCGGAAGACGTTTGCGGTCCGTCTGTCGGATGTTAACGACAACGCTCCAGTGTTCTCTCAGAACTCCTACTCAGTGGATGTAGCTGAAAATAACTCTCCTGGTACTCCCATAGTAAGCATTTCGGCTTCAGATCCAGATGTCGGCGACAATGCCCGACTGTCCTACTCCATCCTCCCCACCACCATCCACGGCAGCCCCATCTCCTCATACGTCTACATAAACCCAGAGAACGGTAACATCTTCACCATGCGCTCTCTGGACTACGAGCAAATGAACGCGTTCAAGATCGAGGTGCAGGTGCGTGACGCCGGAGCACCGCCGCAGACGTCTAACGTCACCGTGCACGTTTTTGTGGTCGACCAGAACGACAACCCGCCCGTCATCCTTTACCCCGCCCACTCGGAAGACGCAGGGCTCCAGCTGACCGTCCCGCACGGCGCCCCCGTCGGCCATCGCGTGAGCAAGATTGTCGCCGTTGACCCCGACAGCGGCCACAACGCGTGGCTCTTCTACAGCATCGCTCCCGGGGACGATTCATCGCTGTTTCACATCGAACCACACACGGGCGAACTGCGTACGGCGCAGAAACTCATGGACGACGAACAGGGCGGTAAAACTCACCCAGCTTACAGCTTCGTGGTGGTTGTGCAAGACAATGGCCAGCCAGCTCTGTCCAGTAGCGTTTCAGTTACGGTTACCGTAGAGGAGAAAAGCGCAGACAAATCTACAGACTTCCGAATTCCCCAAAGCAAGGGGACTGGAATGACGGACGTCACGTTGTACCTCATAATCTCCCTGGGTTGTGTGACATTGGTGTCGCTGTTGACCATGACCGTGCTCTTGGTACGATGCATCAGGCACAAGGATGGTTCGACTTGCTGCTATTCCAGGACGGGCCTCCGTTCCCGGCACGCTTACCAGCAGAGAGCCCATAAAGACCTTCACCTCCAGCTTAACACTGACGGACCCATTAGATATATGGAGGTGGTCGGAGGGCCTCAGGAACCTCACACACGGACCTACAGGCCCTGCTATTCGACGCTCTCCAGCAGGAGCGACTTTGTGTTTGTTAAGACTCCCATGTTGAGTCATAACAACACACTAAACATGACTCTGACTAGGAAGCACTTAATGAACTCAGCCAATGAGGTGAGAGCATACTCATCCCCACAGCCAATCAAATTCTTCACTGTTGTGTCACTAATGGGGTTTTACTTCCGTGTGTGTCATCTGCTCACCAAGGCTGCATTTTATTAAAAACACAGTAAAAACAGTAATATTGTGAAATATTACAATTTAAAATAACAGTTTTTTTTTTTATTTGAATGTGTTTTACAAATGTTCCTGATTTTTCAGCATCATTACTCCAGTCTTTAGTGTCACATGATCCTTCAGAAATCATTCTAATATGCTGATTTACTGCTCAAAAACATTTATTATTATTATCAATGTTCAAAACAGTTGTGCCGCTTGAGATTTTTGTGGAAACGATGATAGATTTTTTTCTTTGTTAAATAGAATGTTCAAAAGAACATAATTAGTTTGAAATTAAAATATTTTTTTGTCATTTTTGATCAATTTAATACATCCTTGCTGAATAAAAGTATTAATTTTCTTTCTTTCTTTAAATAATGATCTTAATATCACAGGTTCAACAAACATATTAGACAGCACAACTGTTTTTAACATTTATAATAGTCAGAAATATTTCTTGAGCATCAAATCATCATATTAGAATGATTGTTTGTGACACTGAAGACTGGAGTAATGATGCTGAAAATTCAGCTTTGATCACAGGAATAAATTACAGTTTACAATATATTCACATAGAAAACAGCTATTTTGAATTGTAATAATAGTTCACATTATTACAGTTTTTTTCTGTATTTTTGATCAAATAAATGCAGCTTTGGTGAGCAGAAGAGACTTCTTTCAAAAACATTTTTAAAATCACAACGATTCCAAACTTTTGACCAGAAGTGTAGGTGGAAAATAATTTTGGGTAATGTTTCAACCTCAGGGCTGGTTATTACTCATGTATTACTCCTCTTTCATGTTTTCTCTAGGTTCTCTGAGTCTCTCAGTGTTTTAGGAGCATAGTTTTGATTCATATGACGCAGCTGGGAATGTGTTAAATATGCTTCAAGTATACGTCATAGTGCAGTTTTTATGTTTTGGCAACTGACTTCCAAAAACTGCAACAGACTGGCAGGGTGTGAGTCCTGTGACTAAACAGGAAGAGGGAGGAAGAACAGAGGAAAAGATGAAAAGTGGGAACACAAGGGAAAAGAGAGCAAATATATTAAGAACAAAAAGAAAAGCATCTAGCAAAAGTCTGAATGGTGTCAGACAAGAAGGGAGGAGAAAATTAAGACACAGTAAGGAAAGAGGCTTAGAGAGTATTGGAATAACATGAACTTTGGGATTTTAGAGTTTCAGAGGGAAAAAACAGATTTAGATTAGTGGTACAATCCAATGTAAATTCCGGGTCCTGAGCTGTATATCAAGTGAAGATGCTTGTATCAAAATCGTACAAAAGTAAACAAAAATGCCTGTCCCCTGATTCTCGACTGATGGGTCACGGACTGCAGGGAAAAACAATGCTAAATACAAGTAATAAAATAAAGCTAATCTCATATAACCAAACCATGCATGGTAATACTTGCAATTAGTGTTGTTTTTCCCTGCTGTCCGTGACTCATCAGTTGAGAAACACTGGTTCAGATGGAAGACATGAAGCAAACAGACATTTAGAGCAGACATGGAGATTGTACGGAACAGAAGCTCTAAAAAGAGACATGGACACCAGATGGACAGGAAGAGGAACAGACCGACAGAGAGAAATGAGGCTTTGGATGGGGGAAGGAAAAGGCGGGAATATCACGGATGGAGAAAGAGAAAGAGGAAATAGGTAGTAGAAGAAAGATGTGGCGGAATAACAGGATTCCAGAGGTCATTCGTTGACCCCTGACTTCCTGTTGTGCTGAACTCATGTTATTGATTCCACACGTCTGAGTCATGTGACCTACTTTGTGTGTGAGCATGTCACATCTGGGTTATCCCATAGGAAATCTCCACAGTGATTCACAATTCTCTTTTTCATGAACTGTTGACTTGTATAGGAATTGTCAGTTTATATTTGCAAGTTTCTCTTGTTTCTATGGCATGTGGAGTGGTTATTTGTAGAGTTTTGGGCAAGTGTGTTAAATGAGTTTGTTGAAATTGAATTCCTCTATAATCTCCTGTGTTTACGTCTGTAGAGGGATGAGCCTGAGAAATAAGGTTTTCCTCTTTTTCTTTGTCCTATTCTCTCCGTCCTGGACCTAATGTCTCATCTCTAAGTTTCTTGAGAGTCGTTTTGTCTCTCGGGTCGCTGGGCTGCCATCTGGCTCCGCTATCATGACACGTGCTGTGTGTGTGTGTGTTTATGAGAGAAAGAGAGAGAGAGAGCGAGAGGAGGTGGGCAAGTGAGTTTCAATAGAGATGGAAGAATCGTAGAATGGTAAAGGACAGCGAGAGGGCTGTGTGTGTGTGTGTGTGTGTGTGTACATGTTTTTCTATCCCAGTGGGTAATACAACCTGAATGCACACAGACTCATGGAGACTCGTGTCACCGTGGGGATCTAAATTGAGTACCGTGGGGACCTGAATTAAATGTTTGACCCAACATGCTGGGTAGTTTTATTTAACTCAACTATTGTTTAAAAATTACTCTATTGCTCACTGAAAATTAATCCAACAAAGGTTTTTTTAGAGTGTGGCATTTGGTTTTAAAGTGCATACTTTGGTTTTAAGCAACGTACTTCATGCGGTCTGGAGATTTGTTACTTTCTGGATTTGTTGACCTTCTGCAGTCATGTTATGACGGTAAACATATTTCATGACTTTCTGCCAGATTGGTCCATGTTTTCAGATTAACCCATTTCGTTTTGATCTCTTTGATCGTGTTGCCCTTGCTTTTCTCCGAAGCTCTTGTAGTGAAGCTCCTACTTTTATTCTTTTTTAGCTGTGACCGACCATCCCAATCAGTATAATCAGACTGTGTTCCAATAAAACTGAATTTATCTGTGCAAATCTCACAACCATGATGGTGGGTGGCTCCTTTCTAGTCAGAAGAGTCATTAATCAGTGTTTCTAGTCATATGCATCTGCCCTTATGTTTCTAGTGATAATGTGTGTACAGTTTATACAGAGAGCAGCATGTTACTCCTGCAGAGTGTTTATTAGATATACAAAGAAAAATAGATCTTTACGGAATCAGGTACCTTCCTGTTCAGTGTTTAAATATGGCGGGGGATGTTTCTCTATTGTGTGGTCAGGATATATGTCACATGGATGTTTTCCTTGTGATCTATGAGGAAGGATGTCTTGGATAAATCTAGTGTGTTAATTCACAGGATCTTTCAGGGTTGATATACTGATCCAGATGTTGTCCTGGTTCATGTGTGTGTGTGTGTCCCAGATGTAAAGCTACAGATTAAGGCCAAATGTTTGTGAAGTATAGTTAAAATAAGTGGGCTAAGATAGATCAGTATCTGTAAGCTGAATGTGTGCGTACAATCCAGTGTCTTTTGAATGTGTCTCAATCAGAATTTAGAGTCAGTCATATTCCTTTTTGTGTTGGTTTTTCAGGCTTTAGCATGACTGATTTGATACACATTGTAAAAGTGTGTGTATGTTTATACATAGGTGTGTTTCATCCTGCTTTGCCATGTGTGCAGAGCATTAGTGTTTGTTTACAGATGTCACACAGTCCTTTAGGCGTATTATGTGTGTATGTGTGTGTTTGGGAGCATGACATATCTATTGTGTGTTATTTGTATAAATATTCAATATGTAAATACCATTATTTGAGAGGACACTACCCACCTTCGACTTTGAGTTTATGTGTGGCATGGTCAAGTTGTGTGACCTCATTCTGATCACCGTGGTGATGGATTGCTCATTGGAATTATAAACACTATAAAAAATCTTGAATTCAAAATGGAACACAGTGAGGTTAGAAGGCAACAATGTATCATACTACTGTTTGAAATGTTTATTTTTGATACCATTTCAGCTTCTATTTTAAACATAGTAGGCGATGTACAGCATACTCATGAGAAAGACAGACAGCTCATTATGGAAGTTTTTGTTTTATTCCTGACATTCCTGCAGGTAGATGTAACCTTCACGCTCTGCCCTCGCTGAATGAGCATTTTGTACACATGAGGATATGCAGGAGTCATTACTGTCTGAAGACTCTGACCCTGAATGTGAATTATGTTGTGATCTCTCTCATTGTTCTGATTAATCTGTTTATATGTGTACAGAGTGAGGCGAGTCATGGTGTTCTGTTTTAAAGGTTTAGGACTGTGTGTTTATGGGTGTATTTGGCTATACTTTGCAAACAAAATTGTTCACAAAGCTTAAACTGGACAAAAACCTAATTTTAAGGGCATTTGAAAATGTACAAATTGTGTAAATGATTTACATTTTCTTATAGTTTCAGGTTTAGGCTAGTCTAGGTTTACAATGTAAAAAGTTTACAATTTTGTATTTATGGGTTTACTTGTCTATACTTTTCAAACAAAATTGTTCACAGAAGTGGTCTAAATCAAACAAAAATAATTCAACTAATTTTGGGGATTTTTACAAATGTAAAAATAAATGAAAAGTATGCTAAATGTTTCCTCATACAGGTCAGGCTTAGGCTAGTATAGTTATTAGGTTTACAGTGTTTATGGATTTATTTGCTATACTAATATACTAATATCCATTCAAAATTGTCCCCAAAAGTTGTCGAAAAAAAAATTAATCTTTCTCATACAGGTTGTTTAGGTTAATCTAGTTATTATAATTAGCTTTTATATATAAAAAACATAAGCCAACAGTCAGTCCTCATTTATATAGTTCAGTAAGCATATGTGTATTCTGTTGTTTGTTTTTATTTCAGCTGTTGTTCATCTGGCATTTGTGGGTGTTGCTTTTTTGCCCTTTGTTTGTTTTTTCTTGCTGAAATATGAGACATCACAGAACTAAAATGGGCTGTAAATGCCATTTTATGTTGATGCCATTTTTAAAGGATTAGTTCACTTCAGAATTAAAATTTCCTGATAATTTAATGTTTATGTCTTTCTTTCTTCAGTTAAAAAGAAATTAAGGTTTTTGAGGAAAGCATTCCAGGATTTTTCTCCATATAGTGGACTTCACTGGGATTCAACGGGTTGAAGGTCCAAATGTCAGTTTCAGTGCAGCTTCAAAGAGCTCTACATGATCCCAGACGAGGAATAAGGGTCTTATCGAGGGAAACAATCGGTCATTTAAAAAAAAAATAATAATAATTATATACTTTTTCACCACAAATGCTCGTCCTGCACTGCTCTGCGATGAGCCACTCATGACGTAATCACGTTGGAAAGGTCACGCGTGACGTAGGCGGAAGTACCGATCCAGTGTCTACAAAGTGAACGTGCAAAGACTAAGTCAAACACCCATTACAAAAAAAGGTAAAACAACGATGTGTGATGATTTTGAAGTTGGAGGAGTTTTTCGCCCTACATCGGTACTTCCGCCTACGTCGCACGTGACCTTTCCAACGTGATTACGTAATTTGTGGTGCACATGCAACAAGATGAGAATTTGTGGTTAAAAAGTATATACATTTTTATTTATTTTATTTTTTTAAATGACCGATTGTTTCGCTAGATAAGACCCTTATTCTTCGTCTGGTATCATTTAAAGCCCTTTGAAGCTGCACTGAAACTGTAATTTTGACCTTCAACCCATTGAACCCCATTGAAGTCCACTATATGGAGAAAAATCCTGCAATGTTTTCCTCAAAAACCTTCATTTATTTTCGACTGAAGAAAGAAAGACATATTGGATGACATGGGGGTGAGTAAATTATCAGGAAATTTTTATTCTGAAATGAACTAATCCTTTAATGTTGATGCCATCATATTACTTTTTAGTGTCTTTCTTTGTTTAGCTCTGATTGTCTCTTGTTTCTCTTTCTGTGTACTTATTAATTTGGTTTTGGTTAATTTTTTTCAGTTTTCATCAGAGAATGCAGATGAAAAGTAATTAAATTCTAGAAGTGGAGTGGCTTTTATCATGGTGTTTTTAAGTATTATATATGCATTTTTATTTGGGGGTTTGTGACATTTTATAGAGATAATACGCAGTGTGAGTGTTTGCTGTCCTGAGGATGGAATCACAATGGTCTTTCTGTCTTTGACCCAATTAGTCACAGAGCTTGTTTCTTGCTCACTGGAACAGTCCTAGACTGTGTGTGTGTGTGTCCGTAACTTATTGAGCACCCATCCATTTCAAATGAAACCTCTATAGGTCGTTTGTAAAAGCTGCTTCTGACATTAATTTAGATTTTATTATATAGTGCCAAAGGAAACATGATCACAATGAAGTGAACAAGTCTCTCGTTCTCATGGTTTGGTCACATGCTGTGTCCTCAAGGTCACACTGACGGCCGTCACCACACACAGGATACACACTTACATCATTCCTCTGTCCCCATGGCAACAGCAAGGTCACACAAATACACTCACAAACAAATGGTGAGTCTTTGCTTTTCTTTTTATATGTCATTACTCATGTTTTTCCTTTTGTCTCATTACAGCAAAAACCACCCAGCGGTGACTGGCGTTTCACACAGAACCAGAGGCCCGGGCCCAGTGGGTGAGTAACACACACACACACACACACACACATACGCACACGTTCACTTAGATTTGCATTATGTAAAAGCAGAAAGTCCCCTCTTTTCAAAAACATTTGCATTGAATAAATGGTTAACACACATTGAGGTGCATATATATATGAGTATATAGAGCAAGAGATGATGTACAGAAATAGATTTGCATGCACATTTGCTTTTGTATAAGAGACAAATGCTGCCTTCATGTACAAAGGTAAAAGAAATAGCTTATGTTGTGAACAATAAACTTTATGAATTCAAATTGCATGCACAGTGTACATACTGCATATTGTATAAATAAGACTTTCCAAACATATCCAAAGAGAAAGAGATGAAACAAAAAGAGAAAGAAACTAGCTGTGTGCTGAATCTTAATGTTCCTCTCCTCTTAACAAAATGGCTGCTGTTATTCAAGCACTTACCCCTCCACCCCCAATGCCTCAATCTGCCAAGAGACAGAGAGAGAGAGAGAGAGAGAGAGAGAGAGGGGCCAGAAAGAGTAAAAGAGGGGGACAGTGAGGTTTATTGCCATGCTAATGCCTGTTATAGTCAATGCATTGTGCTGAAACTGATTGGAACCATTAAGATGCCAAAGGGCTTTGACGCTTTGACCATTTCAGTGTGATTGACAGCAACTCATCCAATCAGGTGCTCTTCAGGGGGAGGGGCCGGTCACAGGCAGCCAATAGGGTCCTGATTCTCTCGTGTGCCAGTGTTCACAGCGCATCGGTTTCCATAACAGACGTTACACAACACATTCCAGCCTGACAGGACCCAGTTTGAAAGAAGCCATTTGGAAGAAATTAAATCTTTTTGTTTAGTTTAAATTGGCAGTGCTACATATATAGCAGCAGGCCCAAAGACCTGTGTGTTGTTAGCAGGGTTATTATAGTTAACTAAAACTAAAACCATTAAAAAAAAAAAAAAAAACTACATCACTTGAAATAAAGTAAATGTCACCAAGAAATTGGTGTGGGATTTACTTGAAAAAGATAGGAAATAACTCAGGAATTGCTAATTAATTTTACAAATAGTTAAACGTAAAGTAACACATGGAACTGACATTGGTTGCTATTTCGTCCCAATTCGCTTACTATCCGTCTTAAATAGTATTCCAAATTAGAATTAGTGTGTTCCAACTCATAGTATGTTGAAATGAGTATTCCAAAGATACCCGGATGGTCTACTTTTCCCGGTTAGAATCGGAAATGCAGATCCGTGTACACTCTAACGGCTAATATTGCCCACAACCCATTGCACATTGGACGGGGATTTGATTAGCATTACAAACATGAATAAAAAGTGTTAAAAACTACAAACAAGTTGGATGGGTGAGTCCAACAGTTAAGTAGAGAAGTTTAGGGGTTTGTAAAAAATGTTTTAATAATTTTACAGTGTAGTTGTCCAAGCTCTGAAAGGGCAAAGGTCCTATTGTTTTCCTAAGGATTATTATTATTATTATTATTTTTATTTTTTCCCAACTTCTCGGGCACCCTTACCATGCTCAAAAACTAATTATTTTAGTTTAAATACAGTTTAAATACATATTGCCCGTTGTGCACAGTTGCCCTGCAGCCACCAGGGTGGTGGTGTCACCGGGGCTTTGGACCGTCATCGCTGCTTGCAGCTATATTTTTATTTTAGTTTAACCTGATGTAAAAATAACTCTGAAATAAAAATGTAAAACTTTAACTTCATTCAAAATATATTATTCTCAAAATATTAAAAACTCTAATAGTATCTTAGTGATACTAAAGTAACAACATAATGGTTGTCCGTCTTTCAGTTTGGTTCTCCTTACCCCCGTTTCCAGCAAAACATCATAGTTAATTTCAATCTTTTTTTCAGTTCCTTCAAGCTCCAGCCCACACATGTAAGATGGACGCCGCCGAGCAGGCTGAGGTATTGAAGTGTAGCTAGTGTCCCTGCTCGTTCCTGTAGGTTTTTCCCTGGATCAGGTTCCTGAATGGTGCTGCATTAGTGTCCAATAGTGACGCTGGGGCCCTCAGGGGCCGTTCTGCTCATAGAATAGAATGCAGTGTGTAGCGTTGTGTCTTGTACATTAGTGTATGATTAGTTTTGTTGTAGTGCATCCCATGGTTTTGGAACTGTGAAGGGAATTGCACAACATATAATGACATAATGTCCTTTGTGTAAACGTTTGTAAGGAGTTTTAGGAATGAATAGCTACAAACAATAACATCTTGGACCATAACTCTTGGTTTTTGTCAACCCGCACAATCTGGTCCACAGGAAGTGATTATCCAACCACAGGATGTGATAATGCTGACCACAGGAAGTGTGATTTCCTGCAAATGTAATGAGACGCTGATTATGGAAAAGTGAGGCATCTTATCTTCACGCTGGTGAACAGGAACTGTTGTCTGTTGTCCTGAACTGTTGCACCAGGATATGCCAGATAACCCGGTTTGCATAGTTCTATTAGCAGCAGTGGTTTAATGGTTAAAGGTCTGAGCTGGTGGCCTGAAGGTTGCAGGTTTGATCTCAGGCTGTCAGTATTGATGCATCATACGAAATGAATTCAGATCAGCTCTGGTTCTCATTAGTTGTTCACTCTAAAACAACATCACCCTGTTTTTTCCCCTCATCTTGGCACTGTGAGTTTATCCCTTTTGAAATGCTTGGCAAAAACAGTCTTTCCCTTCTCAAATCTCTTTCTGCTTTTCATTCTTTCATCCATTCTTTCTGTCACTTTTTCCTTCAAATGCTTAAATTACATTTTTTTTTTGTTCTTGAATTTTTTTAACTTTAAAACTCTTTCTTTCCTCCCTTTTTTCTATATTTTTTCTTTATTTCCGTCCATCCATCCTTCTTCCTTTCTTCCTTCCTTCCTTCCTTCCTTCCTTCAGTCTGTCCATCCATCCATCATCCATCCATCTGTCCCTTTCTTTCTTTCTTTCTTTCTTTCTTTCTTTCTTTCTTTCTTTCTTTCTTTCTTTCTTTCTTTCTTTCTTTCTTTCTTTCTTTCTTTCTTTCTGTTTGTCTTTCTTTCCTTCTGTCTGTCTGTTAGTCTTCCTTTCATTCTCTCCCAGTTTTCCTGTCTTTGAGTCAGTTTTCATCCTCTGTTGCCGCCCGTTCTGCGGTCGTGTCTTGTATGCAGATGTTGCTGTTAATCGTCTGGTGTCTGTGGTGTTAGACTGTTTTACAGCCGCGGGCTCATATAAGACAGGAAGTGAGACCCAACTTTCTTTTAAACCCTTTCAGAGACAGATGGCCTTTAGCATTAGCATCTCATCCTTTCTCTGTGCTGAAGATACTTGTTAGTAATTTAAACTTATTTGTATTATGTCCGTACAGTCTGATGGTGTGATGGACATAATGGTGAGATGGTGTGTTGCGTGGTTTTGTCCTGTTTGTTACGCCTTGATTTTCAAGAATCTGTATTCATTTGAGTTAAACAGAATGAAAGGCTCCAGGGGCCTCATTTAAAAAATGCCAATGTTCATATTTTTAAAAATGCTCTTTAATGTAGCAGGGGTCTAAGCAGGCGTAGCTACACACTTTTCCTTGTGACAGAGTCGGAGTATACTGCAGGTATTTGTCAATTCTTTCCGCTCGTGATTCTCAAGAAAAGCGTTAGGACGTTGACTGGTGCTCTTTTATTTATATGTTGATGACAAGGTGGTGTTTACAAGGTGGAGATCTGAAACCATTCATCGGCGCACAATTTCAAGATCATTTGCGATTTATGGATTTCACATCTGGAAGAGACATTAGTGTTCATAAACATACACTAGTGTTCAAAAGTTTTGTTTCTTTCTTTTTATTCATTTATTTATTTATTTTTAAAGAAATTAATACTTTTATTCAGCCAGAATGCATTCATTTAATCAAAAGTGACAGTAAAGACATTTATAACATTACAAAAGAGAAATAAATCACAGTTTCCACAAAAATTCAACTGGTTTCAACATCGATAATGATCATAAATGTTTCGTGAGCAGCAAATCAGCATATTAGAATGATTTCTGAAGGATCATGTGACACTGAAGACTGGAGTAATGATGCTGAAAATTCAGCTTTGATCACTGGAGTAAATTACATTTTACAATATATTCACATAGAAAACAGTTATTTTAAATAGTAATGATATTTCACAATATTACTGTTTTTACTGTATTTTTGATCAAATAAATGCAGCATTGGTGGCAGACTTCTTTCACAAACATTAAAAAATCCTGACTCTTGAACTTTTGAACAGCGGTGTATTTCCTGATGTTGGGAACAGGATGAGGAATCTCCATTATTTCTCTCACACGCAGAGAAAAGAGAACATCCGGAGTTTTTTATGAGGAATGGCGATTTGTCCTTTGTTCATGTAGGGTAGTTGTTACTAATTAAGGAAAGTATTTTAATGTCATCATTTTAATGTTTAATTAACACATTATGTATTGTTTGGGGAGCTTTAATCTTCCAAATAAAGCTTGTGTGCAAGTGGGGAATTAATGGTGGTAAATTGGAAGAGTATTTGTTGCTTCTCCTGGTTACCGACAGTAAAGAACGTTTGTGTGTGTAATGAGGTGAATTTTAGTGCGATCAGGGCTTTTGTTCATCGTGGATGCAAATTGAACACGCCTTTGAAGATCAAGTCGCCACACATGGAAATGTTCAGTGGTTTTGTGTGCGTGCGCTGTAGTTTTCTGCAGCTGTTACCTCTCGTTCTCCGGTCGTTTGCGTTTTCCACCAGCGTTCCAACATGGTGTAGTTAAAAGGAACATGGAGGATTGAGTGTGTGTTAAAATGAGGGCACAAAGCGCCTCACACACACACACACACACACACACACACACACACACTCTCTCTCTCTGCAGCTGTTGCTGATAGCAGCATTACAGAACGGCCTCTGTTTTGCTGACTCTACTTCCTCTTCCTCTCTTCAGGGCTGCTGCCACTCCTGAGGTTGCCATGGGAACAGGACCCTGGCCCAACCCCCCCACCGAGGCCGAGCAGCTCCAGGCACTGATGGCCGCTGCTAACGGTGAGAATCTCTCTCTTGCGTTATATTCTAATAAGCATCACTATGTATTAGATTGTGCATATGTAATATTGAAAACACACGAGAAACAGTGTTGACTTCACAGACTGTCAGTTCTTTCTTAATAAATCAGTCATTTACATCATAATCAGATCAGGTTTTGCATAGATTTGTGTCTATCACGTTGAATGAACACACAGACAATTCAGCGGCCCGTCTCTATGTAAACCACATCAAAGCTGGTGACAAAGCAGCATGACATCATCCTCTCATGTTTCCCTTTATTTTCACTGCTGCTGTGACTGAGAGAGAACAAAAAGAAAGTGACTCATCACACAAAGTTGCTGTGGTATTTGCTCATCATTTAGATGACAGCTGCTGTTACATAAAGCTAATAACTAACTCGAAGAAATCTTACCCCAAACGTTTGAGCAGTTTCATTTATTTCTGTGATGCAAAGATGAATTTAAAGCATCATTACTCCAGTCTTCAGTGTCACATGATCCTTCAGAATTCATTCTAATATGATGATTTGCTGCTAAAGAAACATTTTTGATTATCAGTTTCTTTTTTTCTTTTTAAATTGTGAGGATCGGGATTTTTTGATGAATAGAAAGTCCAAAATAACAGTATTTATTTGAAATAAAAACATGTCTTTACTGCCATTTTTGATCAATTAATGCATCCTTGGTGTATAAAAGTGTTCATAAAAAAAAAAAATAATAAATCTTACTGACTTTCAAACTTTTGAACTGTAGTGTACATCAGCATATGTAAAAGCAGATAGTTTTGGCCAGATTCTAAAGACATTCACACAGACATATGAGATGCAAGTGGAATCGTTTTATATTTGTTCTGCAATGACTCTTAGACAGACATTATCGAGTTATTTGGTTCGGGTCAGGGAGTGTGTCAATGTTTCCACTGTTCTGTCCAGCGTTGTTTTGTGATCAGCCAATCAGATGGTTTCCATTAACACTCAGTTTGGTTGCATTTGTCATTGTTCGTTTTCTAGGTTAAAGTCTTGTAGAATAAGCTTTGATGGGTTTAAAAAGAGTTTCTGGTTCATTTCAGTTTCTGGCCTCCTACTGGTGTTTCCTCATGTTATTTATGCAAAGTGACCCCAAATGAAAAAAAATTATTGAAACAAATACATTACATTACATGCATTACATTTCTTACAAAGTATAATCCATTAACATATAACTGACAAATCTCTTGAGACTTGCTGACATATTATAATTAAACTTTTTTTGGAGTACTTATTTACTGCACAATGCACACTTCTTAATATTAAGTCTAAAATGTGTTTTAATATCGCTATTAGTAAGGATATAGTATGATCACTGTATAATATTGGTCTTTAAATGCAGGATATTTAAAGTGTACCTAAAGTAGTTCCATTTTAGCACAATCAGATAAACTTAAGTATATCTTTAGTTGGACCTCAGCACTACTTCCAGATAACTGAAGTGCATTAAGTACAAAATTAGTTGTTCCAATTTAGTATACCAACAGTACAATTGCAGGGTATTTATATTAAGTACATGTAATTGTAGTAAACAGCATAAAATAAATGTATTTCAAATACATTTTGTATATTTATTTTTCACAAGGGACTGCACTGACACTACTGGATGAGTACAAAACTTGAACTGAATGATGGCACTATTGTCTTCGATTCAGCTGCAAAGCAGCTCTACAGAGTTCATTTCATAATAGATGAACTCTGCAACATCAACACTGTTACTGTGTCAACACTGAACTGACTCGAGCTGAATGATGACACTATTATCTTCTGTAGAGCTGATTTACAGTTGAACTTCATAACAAACTGAACTTCATAACTGAACTCGAGTTCGCTTCATAACTATTGAACTGATAAAACTTTATTTTTATGGTCCACATTCTGCTGACTATAAGTAATGTTGCACCTACATGTCAACGAACTCTCATTAGATTATTAGTAGACTGTCTGCTTAATATGTGATGACACTTTATTGTGATGGTCCACCAACAGACATTCTACTGACGAAACGTCACTCTGCAAGTATGTCAACTTATTTTACTACCCCTAACAGTCAACTAATACTCTAATGAGAGTTCATTGACATGTATGTGCAACGTTACTTATAGTCAACAGAATGTCTAAAGGAGAGCATCAGAATAAAGTGTAACCAATGCACTTTGCAACATTGACACTGACGTTGAATCAATATTAACAATATAGAAATCCTCCGAAAATCTCCTAACAGAAAACTCTTTCTCTGCAGAGGTCAGCGAGGCGACCAACACTCTGGCTCCGGGCACCATGGGTCTGACCACCCGCTACAGCCCTCAGTTCACCCTGCAGCACGTCCCCGATTACCGGCAGAACGTCTACATCCCCGGCAGCACCGCCACTCTGACCTCCAACCAACAGCAACCCCAGCAGGCCCTGCCTCCACCGCAGGTCGTCGCCGCCGCCCAACCCGAGCCGCCCAAGGCTGCCCAGACGCCCGCCAGCAAGAAGAAATCCACCAAGAAGGAGAAGAAGTAGAGCGCTGAGGCATGGTAGATACGTAGGGGTAAAATTTAGGGAGGTTGAAATAGCTGGACAACTCCATCCTGTGCTCTTCTGAGGTTTGCTGGAAAAATATGAGCGTAAAAAAAACTGTCAACGTAAACACACTTCTCAGATTCATCTAACTGCTTTGTGTTTTATTTTGTTCTGCTCAAGTACTGTAAAATCATTTGCATATAATTCTGAACCCTTTGAAATTTCAGATTTTCATGCTCACGTTTGCCAAGTTTATGCAACTTTTAAGCGACACTATATTCCTGCATATATCTAGCCAATAATGTATTTACCACAGTACTTTACCGTGATCACCATGACATCTGGACAGAAAGAGGAAATGTATTATTATAACAATCACGATCTTGTTTATACAAAGACACAGTGTCCATTTCTGCATTTCCTGACATGCCCAGTAGGATGATGCGATGTTTGTAAAATGCATCGTGATTATTATTACTTTTATTATTGTTTACTAAAATACCACTACGGACTTTTTTTAATTGATTATTTTAGGAGGTTATCACATAGATGGAATTCAGGTGATTATTGCTGCATGCTGCTTTTTGCGCCATAGATAATCGCCATGTCACCTGACGTCTACAAACTTCTCACGAAGGAGGTGAGCAGTTAAACCATCCGCTTTTATTGTGTTTTCTTTCAAGTAATCTAAGAATGGATTCCCCTGTGTATCACTGAGCCAGAGATTAGTTGTTGTTTTTTTAAACATTAACTGAATGTTTTTGGAGCATTAGCGACGTCCGAGCCATGACGGGAGCGTTGTGAAACCAGTTACCTGTAAGTCCATAAGCACCTGCAGTGGAGTATCGTCCTTAATATTCAGTATTTCCAGGTCATCCTGAAGTGTTGAAACTCTTTATCAGTTCTGGTTGTAATTAGATGAGTTATTAATGATGCTCGCTATGAGTATCTGCTGTTTTGATGGTGATAAAATCTCCTGACATTGAGTGGCTGACATACAGTGCATACGGCAGCAATTTCCTGATGCAAAGGCTGTTCTTTCTTTTGGCCATGTGCAGCAAGCCAAGTGATTTCAATATGACTGGATTTAAATTCTATTCTGGTTAAGATGCTGTTTTGGAAGGCAACTTGTGCTCACTGAATGTACAACAAGCACATGTTAAATCCATTAAAGAGTCAGTCAGAACTTTTGGAAAGCTGATGTTCTAGAACATTACTTATGACACAAATATACCGTCCAAATGCTGATTCTGGATCACTTTCGCATTGAAATGACGTTCCTTTGTAAATAGAAGTCAGCCCTTAAAAAACACACATGAAACCTTTTTAGATAATCTGCTCAAGAGGAATGGCTTACTACTGGAATGTCATTTTATTTTTTAGAAAAAAAACGCACAAAAATATCAAAATGGAGTAAAAGGAAAAAAAAAACAAAAAAAACATTTGACACTCTGTGTTACCAATGTAGTTCTTTAGTACTATGAAGGCCAACTAACGCACCTGTAAATAAAGAGTTTAACTTTTACTTATGAAAATAAATAGACACACTCTTAGTCTAGAAGTTGTGATGTTATGCATATATTTTTGTGTTCATCTTTCCTCTTTTCCTGTCACACTTTTCCATGAAAAGACACAAAATGGAGGACGAATAGACCTAAACGCCTCTGTTTATTAATTTTGTGATCTCTGTTGTGCTTACATGTGAGAATGCTTCTTAATGTCTATATGAAGAACCTGAATAGATCTATTATCTGTGTGTGTGCGTGTGTCTGCTGACGCTGTAATCCTGCTGTAACATCGCTGATAAAACGCTTTGATTCCCGGCTCCTGTGTGCTACTTGCATTTTATATGCTAATATTTATATTGCTGTTTTATTTTATTTGATTTTTTTCTTTTCCTGACACTGACATTTCAAATAAAAAGTTCTCAAATTATTTGTTTCATTGTTTTGAATCATTACTTTGTGTTATTGTGCATACATTCAGAATAACATCTGTTTAAAGTGTGGATCATATAAAAATCATATTTCATATGTATTTTCTTATACATCATATTTCACCTAACAATTTAAAAAAATTTAAAAAGCACTGGAAATTAAGCTGTGTGTATGTAGGTGTGTGTATGTATATCCATACATACATACATATGTATATACCTACCCACACACACACACACATTCATATATACGTATGTATACATACCTACACTCTAAAAAATGCTGGGTTAAAAACAACCCAAGTTGGGTTGAAAATGAACAAACCCAGCGATTGGGTTGTTTTGACCCAGCAGTTGGGATAAATGTTTGCCCAACCTGCTGGGTAGTTTTATTTAACCCAAAAATTGTTTACAAATTACTATATGTCTGGCTTAAAGTGAACCCAAAATAGGTTGGAAATTAAAAATCAGACACATAATTACTAGAGGCAACAATAATAATCAAAAAGATGAGCATTTATTAATAAGCAATTTAATAAATGTTTATTGTTTAAATATTATTCAAAGAAATATTAATAAATTTTAATTTCGAACATATTTTGGGTTCATTTTAAGCAAGAAATACAGAAATTTTTAAACAATATTTGGGTTAAATAAAACTACCCAGCAGGTTGGGCAAACATTTAACCCTGCCGCTGGGTTAAAACAACCCAATCGCTGGGTTTGTCCATTTTCAACCCAACTTGGGTTGTTTTTAACGCAGCATTTTTTAGAGTGTACATACACACATACTTGCAGTACATTCATACATACATGCACAAATATACACAAACCTGAAAACAAAAATACATACATTCATTCATATATACAGGTCCTTCTCAAAAAATTAGCATATTGTGATAAAGTTCATTATTTTCCATAATGTAATGATAAAAATTAAACTTTCATATATTTTAGATTCATTGCACACCAACTTAAATATTTCAAGGCTTTTATTGTTTTAATACTGATGATTTTGGCATACAGCTCATGAAAACCCCAAATTCCTATCTCAAAAAATTAGCATATCATGAAAAGGTTCTCTAAACGAGCTATTAACCTAATCATCTGAATCAACTAATTAACTCTAAACACCTGCAAAAGATTCCTGAGGCTTTTAAAAACTCCCAGCCTGGTTCATTACTCAAAACCGCAATCATGGGTAAGACTGCCGACCTGACTGCTGTCCAGAAGGCCATCATTGACACCCTCAAGCGAGAGGGTAAGACACAGAAAGAAATTTCTGAACGAATAGGCTGTTTTCAGAGTGCTGTATCAAGGCACCTCAGTGGGAAGTCTGTGGGAAGGAAAAAGTGTGGCAAAAAACGCTGCACAACGAGAAGAGGTGACCGGACCCTGAGGAAGATTGTGGAGAAGGACCGATTCCAGACCTTGGGGGACCTGCGGAAGCAGTGGACTGAGTCTGGAGTAGAAACATCCAGAGCCACCGTGCACAGGCGTGTGCAGGAAATGGGCTACAGGTGCCGCATTCCCCAGGTCAAGCCACTTTTGAACCAGAAACAGCGGCAGAAGCGCCTGACCTGGGCTACAGAGAAGCAGCACTGGACTGTTGCTCAGTGGTCCAAAGTCATTCGGAAATCAAGGTCTGGAGGAAGACTGGGGAGAAGGAAATGCCAAAATGCCTGAAGTCCAGTGTCACTGACCGTGGTATTACTGACCGTGGTATTACTGTGCTCAATTGGCCTGCCAACTCTCCTGACCTGAACCCCATAGAGAATCTGTGGGATTTTGTGAAGAGAAAGTTGAGAGACGCAAGACCCAACACTCTGGATGAGCTTAAGGCCGCTATCGAAGCATCCTGGGCCTCCATAACACCTCAGCAGTGCCACAGGCTGATTGCCTCCATGCCACGCCGCATTGAAGCAGTCATTTCTGCAAAAGGATTCCCGACCAAGTATTGAGTGCATAACTGAACATAATTATTTGAAGGTTGACTTTTTTTGTATTAAAAACACTGTTCTTTTATTGGTCTGATGAAATATGCTAATTTTTTGAGATAGGAATTTTGGGTTTTCATGAGCTGTATGCCAAAATCATCAGTATTAAAACAATAAAAGACCTGAAATATTTCAGTTGGTGTGCAATGAATCTAAAATATATGAAAGTTTAATTTTTATCATTACATTATGGAAAATAATGAACTTTATCACAATATGCTAATTTTTTTGAGAAGGACCTGTACATACCTACAGCTACCTACACACACACACACACACACACATATAGGTAGATATGCGTGCATGAATGTATGTTGTTTTCTCACCTCTTTTGCTAACGAAATGGTTTCTGATGTTCACAGAATATTATGCAAACTATCCTGCCAAAGCATTAAAAAAGAAAGAAAAATTAAAAATGGAGCAACAGTCTCCTGAGGGTTTGATTTGCCTTAAAGAACAACTGAACGTTACTTCAATTTACAACTCGAGTCCTGTTTCACTGTTCAATCTTCAATAAAGCATTTTTTTCTGTACAGCAGTCTAAAGCTCTGCAGAAGCGTGTCCAGCTCACCAATAATGACAACTGATTTGGCTCCTGGTTCAGTGCTCTGCATTCTCAGCTCTATTTTAGTCAAAGTAAGCTAGATGAAACAATCTTCTCTTTCAGGACCACAGAGACTTTCTGTGATTTTTCCTTAATCTCTGCTTCCTTTGCCAAAAATGCATCAGTGTTTTAACAGCTGTGTGATTCGACAACAAATGCAAGACTTTCACCAGGTTTCAAACAGGTGATCAGGGTCGGGACCTGATGTAGGAGAGGTAGACGGCGGTAGGGGTCAGAGGTTAATGGAGTTTCACACGAGTCGGCCTGATTAGGGTCATGACGAGATTTCAGCCTGGGACAATTAACAGATGGCAATAAAATCCAGCAGAGACAAAAAGAAAAGTGTGCTTAATTTTCTCTGCCACTGTCATGAAACCCTGGGGAAAAATCATTCTGTTGTTGACCACAAAAAAGAAAACACAAGGAAGCCCATCTGTTCACCCACACAGACACACACACATAAACTGCATCGGCACTCTTACAAAAAAGTCTTTTCCACTTCAGCTGGCGTTACCATGGAAACCCCTTCCTTTTCCAAGAGAGTCGAATGGAAGGAGTGATTAGAATCCAAACAGAGCAAAAAGAGGACAGACGAACAAAACACAAACAGACATGTGGAACAGTGAAGATGTGGAGGAAGGACTGGAATTTACATGGATCAGAAAAAAAGGACACTTGAAGCTTCTTCTGAAGGATTATTGTAAATGCAAATCAGAGAAAATCCTCTTTTTAACAGTTTGATCACTACTTGGATAAAGTGGATTAAAGATTCAATAATCTACACTTTATTACTTTCAGTTCAAGTCAGATGTGTTTAACTGATATGACACCCTCTTTTGAGCCTTCAAATGAAACAGCCTGGTTTTATTTCTGTACCTTCGAAGTCAACACGTATCAAAATAAACTCTTTTCACTTTCTTAATACCTGTTCCCATTCCTACAGTGAACAATTCATCAGTGCATCTTATTCCAAAGAACATTTGTCTTCATAATCATTCATCAAAATATAATAACTCGCTCACAGACTACCTTTTTAAGTTGTCAGCGTTCCTCTGTAAATGCATCTGAATTATTAAGTTTGTTGAAAGTTAAAAGGGCTTGAGTCTAACTTTAAGAAACCATATTTTGCACAATTGAATCACCCTTGAGATTAGCTGGTAACATTTTTTCCCAACTACATTTTTGTTTTTTTTAAGATAATGCTTTTAAATCTTAAATCCAGACCTTTTGATCCACATTTGTACATATACACATGTAAGTGCAAGAATAAACAGTTACATATAGCCTACTTGAAATAAGGGGGAAAAAAAACTTAGTAAACATTGTTCTTAAAGCAGATCTAAAACATCTAATATTAAATGAATAATTTTATTTTGTGCATTTGGTCAAAGCATGGGGAATTGAAGATGTGTATATAATTTTTTAAGTGCAAGGGATTGTGGGTATTTGTCCACAGTTTCTCCGATAAAGTGCTGCAGGAATGATGTCAAAACTCGGAAGACTGAGGCTACGTTTACAGGACAATGATGTACTTAAAAAGGAAAAGTTTTTTCTTTGCATTTTTCCCATACAGACAGCAATGTTGTCAAAACAATCCCTGTTCACATGGATCCACAAAAACAATTAAAAACACTGTATTCATGCCAGGCCAGTAGATGGCGATGTCACTTTGTAAAGAAACACTACCCCTAACCCTAACCCTAACCCTAACCCTAATGCACATGACATCACCGTTTTCACACATTTGTGCTTTTGTAGTTTACATGGAGACAATAACGTCATAGTTTTCAAAAACTTACGCTTTGAAACCTGTTTTCAAAAGTTTGCGTTTTCAGCCGCCCAAAACTCTGTTGTCGTGTAAATGAATGGCCAAAATGTATAAAAAGATTTCTGTTTTTAGCATTGTGTAAATGGCCCCTAATTTGCCAGTGTTCAGTGTTGCAAAGTCAACATTTTTCTCTCATAATTGTGCTACTTTTACACTGTTGCAGTGGGCTGTTTTTTTTGTTGTTGTTTTTTTAATTTGGGGGTTTTGTTATGCAGACCTGGCAACCCTGCCAGTGTTTTGCTCAAAATCTTCCTATGGGTTTTTATAATGGGGTTTTTCAGTTTATGAATAAAATAAGGTCTGCGGTAAACATAACTTGCACTCCAACGTATCTAGATACTTATTAGAGACATACGTTTTCAGAAATAAACAACAGCTTCAAAATTTGTGTGATGTAGAACAAAATGTCAACTTATGTTTACCACATTATTTTACTCATAAATTAAAAAAAACATAGGAAAATCTCAAGGGAACCACTGGAGAATTAGTCTTCTGGGTTTTGAGGTCATCCCTGCAGCACTCTATGATCATGCTCAGTAACAAATACAACACAACTGCATTTAAAAGTGCTTTCATCTCACAAAAACACTTCAACTGTTATGCTTAGAAGATCAACAAAATGCCATTCTTTTGCAAATTCCACAAATGATGTCATTATGAATTGTTTGTATAAAAATAAAGGAATATATTACTTCAATGTCTATATTTTATAAATACATTTCATATTTGATATGAAAATATTACTCTTCAACTGACAGTTTACTTATTAACTTTTTTGTTATTGCAATTTTTTTTGTCTTTTAAAAAAGAATATTTTTAAGTGTTGTTTTTAATTTCAATAAATGGTTTTACGCTGTGAATGTTCTACTATATCTACATAGAACTGTAATGTCAAAAAAGCAAGTCAAATTCAGTTTTATCTGTGATATGAGTGGAATTCTGGATTCTAGAGTCCTTCAGTGAACAGCATCTGGAGAACAGATTAAGGTCTGTGAAAACAACGATATTACCGTCACAGGGAGAATAAACAGATTGTTTGATTTAAGAAGCATCACGTCCAAGCAGACCCGTATGAGCGGATCACTGAGTTCACTGCGCTGAGACACGGAGACAGAGAAAGTGACAACGAGAAGTGTGAGTGTGTGAAAGTGTGACGCCCGAAGTGCATTAGACACGCAGACTCACACTGCAGCTTATCCACACTTCAGCGCCATGGCGACAGGTGTTGTCAAGGCAATGAAGCAGCTGCTTAGGATATTCTGGGATGTTGCCCTCACACTGTTTCCCAAATGGTTTGCTATGGAATTCTGAGGAATGCAACAAACAACCAAATCACAGAGCATAGGATAATACCGTGACCAATCAGGCTTCAGTCTCACTTCGACATAAATACAGATGCCTTCACTCTATTTACAAAAACATGAGCAATCCTAAAAAAGGGCCCTAGACAAACTATTGAAACTAACTGACACCAAACTTTTAGTTGGAAAATGAATGAATGAAAAAAATGTATTTATACAAACAAAATGGTTGTTGTACAACACTTTATCTTAACTGGGTTATTCCGAGTCAAATCAACTAAACTTTCCCAGATCTAATTTTTTAATTGTTAATCATTTTTCTGAAGAAAGTCAAATTTCACCTGAAAGTTCACCTGAGATTTGGAGTCATATTACAGTGGTGTAAAAATGACTTTAGAAAGATGGCAGCATCATTATGTTATTATTACACAGAGATAGGAAGATCTGTTAGTAAAATCTGTTGACTTTAACAATATTTGTTGCATAATATGCCAACAGTGATGGTTCAAAAATGGGGAAAAGACCCCCATATCTATTGATTGAACCATATAGGGCCTCAAAAATGAAGATTACAAAAGAAAAGTTTATTAAGAATGAGAATCTAGAAGGATATTAAGATATCTTTAATACTTTTAGAGTTACAGGAACGCAAACTTTGAAAAAAGACTGTTTATGGCACTCAGACAGGTTCAATTGTGTTGACAGAAAAAAAACGATACATTTCTAGTTTCAACATTATTTGTTCTTCAGATATTCCTCTTTTAAAAAATAAATTATCAGCTGTATGCAAAGAGACCCACATTTGTTTTTTGGCCACTGAAAATGTGTTCAATTTACCAATTTACTCACTGAGATCCCCATATCGCTGGAAATGAACCATAGTGGGCCTTAAAAATTAAGATACCAATAGAAACGTTTGTTAAGAATGAGACTTTAGGAGGATATTAAGATATTTGTAATACTTCTTGAGTTCCAGGCATGCAAACTTTGGGCGAAAACACAAGAAATGCTTTTTTTCCCATTTTTGAACTGTTCCCATTGGTATATAATGCAACAACGATTGAAAGTCAACAGATTTTACTAATAGACCTACCAATCTCTGTGTAAAAATAAAATAATGATGCTGCCATCTTTCTAAAGTCATTTTTACTCCAAATCCCAGGTGAAAATGGTCATTATGACCCCCCTCTACAAAATAGTGAATTACTCAGTAAATATACATCCATGACATTTAATATTTTGGTTTTCTTCTTCATTTATGTATTTTTTTCAACAGAAAAAAAAACATAAAAATCAACCTCTGGGGACCTCTGGTTTAGCTGACATGGAATGACCCAACTAAGGTTTTCTGAAATACTAATGCATACTATGCAAATAAAACAAATTACTACAAATAAACAATTCATTTAAATTGTTGCACATTAAGTAACATCAACCAAAAAGTTTTAGTAAAGACATTTTAAGGTTTTACAGAGTAACAGAAATACTGTAAATAATGTGTCCTCAACATGTCAACAACAAACTCATTACTGCTGATAATAAACATTGCTGAAGGGGGTTAGGGTTCAAAATTACACTCTAAAAAATGCTGGGTTAAAAAAACCCAAGCTGGGTAAAATATGGACAAACCCAGCAGGTTGGGTTAAAAGGCACCTATTATGCCCTCTTTCACATGATGTAATATAAGTCTCTGGTCTGGTCAAGTTTCAGCTTAAAATACCCCACAAATTTGCCCCTATTTGGGGGTGAGCAAAAACACGCCTTTTACTATATTACTATATTGCTGGCTAAAAAAATAAATCCAAAATTGGTTGAAAAAAATGGCTGGGTAAAAACAACCCAATCCCTGGTTTTGTCCATATTTAACCCAGCAGTTTTTAGAGTGTAAAACAGAACCTTGATGACATTCTGTCAGGTCAAAGATCAGGATGTGAATATTCTAGAAAGGACACAGTCCAAATACTCTGAAATCACAGAGAGGAACAGACCTACTGTTTGGCTGTATAAACTCACAGTGACTTTAATAGGATGGTGAATGTTTATGGTACACTCTAAAAAATGCTGGGTTAAAAACAACCCAAGTTGGGTTGAAAATGGACAAACCCAGCGATTGGGTTGTTTTGACCCAGCAGTTGGGTTAAATGTTTGCCCAACCTGCTGGGTAGTTTTATTTAACCCAACAATTGTTTACAAATTACTATATGTCTGGCTTAAAATGAACCCAAAATAGGTTGGAAATTAAAAATCAGACTCATAATTACTAGAGGCAACAATAATAATCAAAAAGATGAGCATTTATTAATAAGCAATTTAATAAATGTTTATTGTTTAAATATTATTCAAAAAAAGTATTAATAAATGTTTGTTTATTAAACATATTAATAAATGTTAATTTCCAACATATTTTGGGTTCATTTTAAGCAAGAAATACAGTAATTTTTAAACAATATTTGGGTTAAATAAAACTACCCAGCAGGTTGGGCAAACATTTAACCCAGCCGCTGGGTTAAAACAACCCAATCCCTGGGTTTGTCCATTTTCAACCCAACTTGGGTTGTTTTTAACCCAGCATTTTTTAGAGTGTAAAAGCAGATGCAGGCGATGTGGCCTGAATTAAAGAGGGTTTGTGCTTGTGCTGGTGCTGCACAGATTATTTTGGACCGAGTCTGTGTGTGTGATTGTGTTCTTCCCAGATGAACTCTGACAGTGACTTAACACAGTCCAGCAATACAGCAACAAAAGCTTCCTTTAATAGCAGCAGGAAGTCGAACTGCAGAGAAAATTCCTTCACAGTGTCGAGTCACCACAGATCTACTGCCCTACTTTACCCACAATCCCTCCCTCTGAGTATGTCCGGGAAGATTAAAGAACTGAGGGAGAGCGATCGAGATGAAAAGGAGCATTTGAGTTCATCCTGTTGAAATATTAATAACTCTCATATTGCTTTAGTTCATTTAATATAGAGGTATATGACACTCTCTGTAATGTTATACAAAGAATATAGTATGTGCACTATGAGTCGGAACAAACTTGACCACAAATGCATGCTGGGTAACCTCCAAACGAGGAATACAATATGAAGGAAAATCTGTATTTAGAACAATGACTGTGAGGTAAAGTGTGTCCAGGTTACCAGGGTCATAAATAAAGAGGGTGTACCAGTGACTCATTAGGAAATCTCAATCCTTATGGGACTCTCACACACTCACGACAATGAACAAACAAGTGATTCACACTCATCTGAAAAGGGTTTTGTGTGTTTTCGGAGGGGAGATGATGTAATTATTACAGAATTTTCACCCTTGGTCACCAAAAGTCTTGTGCAAAAGTGCCTGTGTGTGTAATAACTGAAGGAAGTTAGTTCATCACACTGTCTGATTGTTGCAACGGTCCTTTGGGTCTCTCAAAGACTCATATCATGGAAAACTATTGATCAAATAATATTCAAGACTCAAAAATCCCTCTCCAGTCCACTCAGAACATTTTTTGAAACTAACAAACAACTTGTTCAGAAATCTTCATGTTATGACTATGGTAATGAAATGAAATTATTAAAATAAAATAAAACAAAATAATATAAAATCAAGAATGAATGAATGAATGAATGAATGGATGAATGGATGAATGAATGGATGAATGGACGAATGGATGAATGAATGAATGAATGAATGAATGAATGAATGAATGAATGAATGGATGGATGGAAAAAATTCCAAGTCAGTTCAAAGGTCCGGCAGATGAAACAGAATTCATTTCATTTCAGAATTCATGAGCTCATTTCTGAATGTGAATTTTTTAGGACAGAGGAAATAATGAGTCTTTATCAGTCAGTCAAACGGTCACTGGTTACTCACATGACACATCATGTCCTCAGGCGACTGACCTCTGCTTTAGATGACCTGCAGTCTGACGACGCTCACAGCTTCATGGACATAAAGAGATGCATTTTCTACTTATCTCTCTCTCTCTCACACAATTTGGTTCACAGTGGTCAGATCAGCAGACAGACAGAGCTTAGTGC
>RJVU01052173.1:442707-453701 GCA_003731715.1 Anabarilius grahami
AGAACAAATGAACTCTGAGCAGCTTTTATCTTTGTAAGAGCTCTAATCAGTCCATTATGTTTCTCTTTTTCTCATCCCGTCTCATAAAATGTGTGTTTTCTGATGGAAATGTGAGTGTTGTTATTTTAGTATTTTAATACTATTACAACATTTATTAATATTTTGAATTGAGCTTTTATTTTTACGTGTTCATTTTCATTTTAGTTTTAGTAAATTTGTTATGCATGGCATTTGTGTTTGTTTTTTTTTGTTTTCACTTGAAGGTTTCATTTGTTAACATTTAACTACATTAGTTAACATGAACTAATAAATATCATTTACATTTTTAATGTTACATTTTTAAATATTTCTTTTTAGCTTTAATTTGTTTAAGTTTAGGTAATTTTAGTACTTAAACTTGAAAAACATTTAAAGTACTGGAAGTAGTTTTTCATACATTTCACTCAATTTTTAACAGTTTTACTTAATATCATTAATGAAAAACCTGCTGATGTGATGCTAGGGTGTAAGAATGTGGAGAGCCACAGTTTTATGAACTCCCACAGGGGTCGGAGGTCAAGCTTTAATAGAAGCCTGCCATAAAGGAGGGACATGAACACACTCACACGCTTTCATTTGACAACACAAAGAAAGGCATGTGTTTTGTTTTAAGATCTAAGCTCTTCAGCTCTAAAGATGCAAACAGAGGCTTCAGATGATCAGAGTCAAACTCCACATCAAACACTCTCAACCTATTAATCAACTACAATTCACAAAACATCATTATTATTGGTCATATTAAGGGTTAGTGATTTGAACAAACCCTTGACACTGAGAATGAGCAATAGTAATAGTGATGCTGTCAGGAGTCCGTGAGGGTGAAACACATCCGGCATAAGTTGCTCTGCTTAGCACAATCTGTGGATGAGTCTGAATCTATTCTGGAATAATCGCTGTGGTTACAGGGAATGGAGGGATTCCAAAGCAAACATTCCACCCTTTTCCCAACTCCTCGTCTCATGGAACATCTCTTGAAAAAAGGCCCACATACCACTGAGAAGGACAGGCAGACTTCACAGAACATGACAGAAACAGCTAACCGAATGAACACATGTGCCAAACAACTTACAAACAGGATATTAGACTCTGTGTGACCTGCATGATTTGTGTTTAAAGTAGGAGGAATGGTTCTGAGTGTATATGAGCTGTAACAGAATATGTGTGTGTGTTAGTCTGGGATTTGCAGAGAGGAAATTCCAAATCATAGCTGCATTTTTCCACACTCATGAGACATAAAACCATGCAGCGCACAGATGCACACGCAGGAATGTCAAATAAATGCTGTACCAGTCATACCAAATTACACACACACGTTCCTTTAACGTTACCACACATGTATCACAGTTCTTTCTGTACAGATATATTCAATCTGAATTAATCCAATCTGATTTCAGATTCTGAAAGTCATGTTCATATGAACCCTAAACATTGCAATCTGATTCACATATTCATTTGCATGTGCACTAAATGTATTTCGAACAAAACTCGCACATTTATGCACATTTTTGTCAGAAGTGCTTTATTAGAAAATATTGCATTTGCATTGTTTAATCCAAATTCAATGCTAAAGTCTTAATGAAGATTGCTGAATTAGACATCCATCCTTCACTGTCTGACTCCACCCTCAGAAACAGGCACATACTCTCTCACAATCACTCTGCTACCTGGAGACCCCGGTGACACTGAGCCAGCCAATCAGCTGCCTTGAGAACTCAGCCCCTGCCTTCTTATTGGCCAGACACTCCAGAGCTCATTACACCATCAATGCGGCCGCCATTGTGTCGTCTGGCCACAACCGAGCCAATTACACTTAGCTTTCTTGTAGCTCAGTGGTTAGAGCATGGCACTAGCAATGCCAAGGTCATGGGTTCGATCCCAGGGATTGCACATACTCAGATACAAAAAAAAAAAACGTATAGTATAAGTATAATGCAATGTAAGTCGCTTTGGATAAAAGCGTCTGCCAAATGCATAAATGTAAATGTACACTCCAAGAGTTAATATTTAGATTCATCCACAGACCAGTTCATAAGACGTATATAAACATATACATGTTCCTATGACGTAAAACAAGGTATTTTGTGCACAAGGTATTTTTAATCTGTTTGAGAAGAGTAAGATTCAACTGTTTACATGCTTCATTTCTTATCTGTTGATGGGATTATTTCAGGTCTACACCGACGCTTTCAGTCAAATCCAGATTTTATTCGGATCGAACTCGGATTGATTGAGGTGTTTATATTATGGCATAATATCTATATGACACTAACCAAAAAGTCCCCAAAATACCATCCCATTGCCATGTTATAAGGTAGACCTGTTCAACTGGTCGTTAAGGCAAATATCTAATCAGACAATCACATGACAGCAAGTTTAAATTACTACAAGTGTAACTCCACAACATTATTTCATCCAATTATTGACAATTTTGTCTTGCAGGGATGTCACCGTCATGTGTTGCTATTCTTCTGTGGGCATTTTCAGAAACGTATTCCCTCCAAAGATAGCAAAATCTGTTCACAAGCAAACATACACACACAGAATAAGTATTAAAGAAGATATTTTAATGGTGCGGATTTAGAGATAACCAGAATAAACATCTCTACAGTCAAAACGCAATATACACAATTTGACCAAATGGATCTCACCAATACAAATCTCTATATTATTACAGTAAAACAATCAACAATAAAAATGACAAAGAAAACTGTTCATAAAAAACATCAAAACAAAGAAAACGCAAAGTCTCTTTGTTTTTTCCAGTGATCTTTATCCAGCTTTTTCAAGAAAGTGAAACTGTATGCTTGCACAACCATCAGTACGATCAATCGGCCTTTAGGCAGAATCTGTTGGCTTGCAGGTCCCCAAAATTGCAATACACAAAAATTGGAAATTTGGCTTCAAAAACTCTGGGGGGGGAAGCACATGACGTTCTCGAGCTCTTTCAGATGTGTTGGTGGTCTAGGCAGCACTTAATCATTGCCAAAACTTTTACACACATTACATAAATGCATATATACCTTTTAATATAGTATAATAATGGAAGACAATTTCTCAGGATTTCTTGACAAACGCAGTCAGAGCTATGGCTTTAAACAGTGATCTCTACCCTCAAACATTCAGCCAACATCAACATTCAGGTAAGTCATATTGCAAAGCTGAAACTCTGAGGTCATATTCCCCCCGTGTCACTGACACAAACTCAGTTTATGGCTCAAGAACAGTCTTAAAGGTCGACTTGTTAAACCGTATCTGTTGGGGATCAGACAATTTAAAAGACAGGAACATTTGACCACCGTTTTGTGAAGACTGCAAAGAAAATGACTCCAGTTCAATAAATCTACGTGCAGAAATTTCAGCACCAATGACAGAAGTGCTCTGCTACAGTCCCTCACATTTGCGTCCATCAAACCGTTTATCAGAGAAATAAATTCCATAGGTCCTGTCAATGTTAGTTTTGCCCTTAAAATGTTTGTATTTTACAGTTCACGACAGAGTTTTACTCGCTGTCTGGCAGTAAATTAAAACATGCACATGACATTGATCTATCTTGTGATGGTTAAACGACACTATCAGCAGTTTGGATTTTCAGTGTGCAGAAAACAGATGGACTACAGCGCTTCACAAACACGAAAACACATCACGGCTGTTTCTGGAAAGACACAAAAACTGACTGCTGCCATTCACAAAACCGAACGTTTAGGCAGTGCAGCATTAACAAACACAAATATTTTATAAAACAGTCGTGAAGTAATTTATTGCATTCAACTCAACGCAACAACTTACGCATGTTTTGTACGAATGATTTATCGATTCTAAACTGAACCATTTTTGCATATATTGTTACATTTGAATCAATGCAATAATGGTTTTATGAATGAAGGAGGCCCACGTTTTGAGATTTAAACAACATAATTCACTTAAAATGACAGAATGAAGTATCCAGAAACAGAAAGAGCGCAGGAAGAGAGAATTAATCTCGTGAACAGGTACCAGACCTTCTTTAACTCTTGCGATGGGCTACAGAACCTCAGGGAAAACACCTCAAACACACACCAACCAAACATGTATTTATGGGGTAAACATTATTGGCACGGTGCGTTTCGAGAACAACAACGTAACTTATTTCAAACATTCAGCCACGTGATATGTTTCAAAGTCAAGAACAAAACAAAAAAGCAGAATTGATGTTTTAAAAAAGGAACCAGGAGAAGAGAGGTAAATTATGAACGGAATGGAACATTTTGGAATCTATATACAAATCTTTGGGATCTTGTGAAAAGCAGACGAGAGAGATGCACAGATGTAATCTTGTGTGTAGAGTGAGAGTGCTAGAAAATGACAAAATGAGTGAGACAGTGATAAGATGAGACCTCTCATCCAGTGTGACGGCCAATAAAAAAGCCGTATGGGATTACTCGAGAGGGTGTGGTTTAGCGAGAGCCCCGCCCTCGCAGACTTGGTCCCCAAAACACATTCTGTCTTTTAACCAGCAGGATCAGCAGAGGAAGTCCTTAATTTGACCGTAATGGAGCGTCATCTAAGAGATCCTCCAGCGAGCCCGTGTCCTCCGGAGACGACTCCTTCCTGTCCTCCGTGTCCAATCGGGTCTTTTTCGTGGAACTGGGCGGGGGGTTTTCCTGAAGAAGCTCTTTGGCGAGAAGGTTCGTCACGGCCTGACCGGCTCCTCTCCGATTGTTGGCTGAAACGGAATGGGAAATAAAAGATGTCATTCTGGGAAGGCCACACAATGAGGTCAGGCACAGGTGTTAGAGTTCAAAGCACTACAGTCAAAAACAACCAACAACTTACCTTTTTATAGGAATACTCCTGGTTATTTTCAACTTAAACTCGTTCCTCAGTTATAAAAACAAACAGGCCATATTTTACAATAACACAAAATAAGCTTAACAGATTGGAAGGTTTAAAAGGATAAATATGAAACTCATATTGCTGTTAAATCCCTAACATCTAAATGCCGTCGTGTCTAAATCAAGCATGTTTTTTATTGTAAATATTTTACTGTAATCTGTCCAGCAGAATGAAGTTGTCAAGTCATATTTATATAGCGCTTTATTATACAATACAGATTGTTTCAAAGCTGCTTCACAGTAATAAACAGGAAAATAACGGTATTACTGTTGCAAAGTTGATCAGTTGTGAAATGAATTCAATGGAATACAAAAGATAATAGTGTATTATTCAGCTCAATTTAGTTTAATATTGATTTAATTTAATTTGGTAATCCACAACATGCCACACATGCGGCTCATCCGCATTAATAATTGAAAATAACCTGGAATATTCCTATAAAGACCCATCAGATTCATATGCTGACTTAAGAGACAGCTGCAGATTATCATATATGTCATCATATATGTGCGCTGGCTACGTTGTTCATTTATTTAGGTCAGAAGGAGACTGTCAAGAGTTTACACACAAGTTAAACACTCGAGTAACGGCTGCAGAACAAAACTCCAGCGGTGAGACATTCACATGAGAGTATTGTCTGAGAATGTCATATTCCATTCACATTCTCCAGCCTGTATGCAAAACACAGCCATGCAGGGGACGCCATGATTACACACACACACACACACACATAAGTCCCAGTGCTACTGATAACAATCTCTGAACAAACATCTGTAACGAAGCATGCAGAGCGATAAACACTCACACACACACACACACACGTTACCAAGCAGGTGTCCAGTGTGAGCTGTGATAAGGACAGCACTGAGTCTGTTGGGAAGAAAAGTCGTTATGGGTGCAATTGTAGCTTCAGGTTATGAGTGTCAGACAGATGGAACACTTATAAACATTTACTGTTGTAACCATAGTTTCAGCCAAAATACTATGCCTTTATTGCTATAAAATGATGGCAAGTTTTACACTGTGTTCTAGCAAGGCAAATCACAGTCAGTCAAAAAATGTTTGATGTTTAAAGGTGAAGTATGTAAGATTTTTTTCTGTTGAAACCAATTCTCTTAACTCAGCTTATTGTTCATTTACCACTATTAGTATGCCATTCATTGGTTTATAAAAGTGAAACATTAAGCCTCCCAGGCACCATCAACATGAGAGCGGTCTGCTCAGATCTGTCAATCTCTTTCCAGCTCAACCTATAGCGAGAGTTTGAGGCGTGGCTAATGTAGCAGGCGGAGCCAGAGGGTGTTTCACCATTGTGGGACCATGACTGATGCATCAAATGGGAATTGAGCTTTGGGTACAGGTCAAATTTCACTGCATTTAGACATTCAAATATTAAACAGGTCACGAAGATGACAGTGAAGGGGGCATTGCGATGCTACACGCTACTATGGATACTTAAATACCATAGAGCATTCATGCTCTTATTCAGAAAGACAAATGTTCCAGTTAATTTTGACGTGTCCAGTGTAGACAGCCCAAAAATGTGCCCAGTGCAGGTACGTTGCATGGGTTTATTTATTATAAGCGATTGTGAAATGCTTGCAATCGTGTTAGCATACTCAGCTGCTAACTCATGACACAGCAACACAGCTAAAAGTATTCCTAGTATGTTGGAATTTATTTGAAAATAGCCTACATTTACCTGTTGAGGCACGCCTTCACAAGCAGCTGTAAGAGATTAGTTTGTGATGTTGGGGAAGCACAACACACAAAAGGGGGCATTTGCAAAATATGATGTATTTTGGTAATTCCGCTAGGTGCCACTAGGGTTGCAGAAACTACATACTTCACCTTTAAAATACAATCATGTGGATTTTGGACCAATGACATTTCACTGTGGGCGGAGCTACAGAGCACTATGAAACAGAAATATAACAAGCAACTCACAAAACGTCAGTTAATTGTCACAGTTCACTGCAAAAAGTGATTTTCTTCCTCAGTATTATATACATTTATCTTGCTTTATCACCTGGTTAGGACAAGAAAGGAAAGGAAAGAAAGACTGATGACCTGTGGATCATCAAGACCATGAATTTATATTCAACTCTTCAGCATCGCATACAACAACATCTGAAGATGACGTGTTTTCGTGTAGATGTCACATGAGCAGATGTGAGGTTTAATTAACTTCTTTAATTAGAGGAGAATGAGTAAGAGACAGTAAACATTATATAAATGACCCACATAATGACTGATTCACATATGAACCGTCTCTGCCGCCTCCACACTCTCCTGTCATTCGCCTGTTCCATCTTTTTTGCATCCTAAACTTGCATGCAGACAGAACTGCTCATCACACTTTTTACTGCTGCTAGTGCGTGTGTGTGTGTGTGAGAGATTCAGACTGTCTGGGTGTAAAAAGAAAGAGATAATTATCATCAGGATAATGAAGCTAAATATAAGACAGATTTTACAGTGTATGGAAGTGTTGAGCTCCCTGTGAAGCAGGCGGCACTGCAAAAAATGACTTTCTTCCTCAATATTGTTGTCTTGTTTTCTGAAAAATTAATCAAAATGATGTGAGATTATGTTTAAAACAAGAAAAAGTATCTACCAATGGGGTAAGAAAAATAAACCTAATTCAAAGGGAAAGAGAGACTTACTCAATTTTTTCATTTTAAGCACTTAATTTTAATCATTTTTACAAGACATTATTTTACGTAATTTTCCTTCTCAAGTAAATGTATCTTGATTTAAGAATGTTTATATATTTGTACTGGAAAACAAGAAAAAAAACTGAGTAAGATTTTTTTTTTTTTTGCAGTGTGAATGTTGTGCATCTAACATGATTAAGTGTGTGGTAATTGTTCTGCAGACAACAGGAGTGTGTGTGTTGCTCTTTTTGTATGATGGTTGGAGAGGGTGTGTCTGTCTCAGTGTTTGTGAGCTGGACAAAGGAGTGTGTGTGTGTTTTGTGGACATCTGGCACACAGTGTGTTTCTCTGTGGGTGTTTGTGAGTTTGGTCTCTATAAAGTGATATTGTGTGATGGGCACAGGGTGCGTCTCTGGCTCTTTGTATGAGTCTGTGTCATTTATGTTGAACTGTGTGTCTTTCGTTGAGGAGTCAGGAGTGTGTGTGGGGTCATGACATGGCAGATGTGTGTATATTAATGAAGAGTCTAAAAACAGACACACCCACACAGGCTACATCCCAATTTGCATACTATATGTCCTAAATAGAATGTGAGATTAGGATTAGTGCATGCAAATCATAAACGCCTAAAAAGGGTCAAAAAGCACCCATCCATATATCATCTTTTTTTAGAAAAATCATGTTCAAATGTGAGCATCAAACATCATCATCAGGCTTTTTTTTAGTTAGTTTTATTTGTTGGATCTCTCAATCATCATTGTATTGCATTGCATTATATATTTTAAAACTACAGAGCTTTAATCATAAAACTATGCATTTAAATATATCTTACTAAGACATATTGGCAGATGTAGAGTGACAACTGATATTCATATGCATTTTTTGTTATACTGTTAAAATCTTTATTATTATCTTTACTTTTTGATTATTTTCTTCTAATATACTAAACAGATTTATGTCATTTATAGATTTATACATGCATCTGCAACTTAAATGTATTTTGTGTGTAGAGCAGCAGCTGCCGTCTGTCTCTCAGCATCTCTGATTGGCTGATGACTCATAATGCAGAGGGTCAGAGGTCAGAGGTTACAGGGCGTCTCCTGTCTCCACACTGCATGCCTGCGGTCTGTCTAAAGGCATCTACACTGTATGTGTTTGAGTGAAGGCATCCATATGCAGAACGAACAAGTGGTTAGAATGGGTGTGTGTTGGTATGTGTGTGTGGCATATTGAGGGATTGAGTCACATGTACCGTGTGTAGCTCCGTTTGTGCTGTCTACATAGAATGCTGCCTTTGAAGGGAGCTGCCTAACTGATTTGGAACTACAAAGGCTATAACTCACTAATTGAAAGCATTTTAAAAGGCAGCATTTAACAACATTTAATGCATTGAGAATTCACCTATGATGTCTTAACCTGCTGTCTAGGTAGGGAGCTCACTAGGTTTTGGAACAGAGCTTGTGTGCGGGCTGCTTCAGAAAAGCTAAAAATACAAAACACACCACTGATGACTCATGCTACACACACACAAACACACACACATTTTGATTCGATTCCAAGGAAAACATACGGTCTGAAGAAGCAAAGTAAACTGTAAAGACTGTACAGAGATACACAGAAATAAACATGAGAGAGAAAGAGAGGGTATATAAGATGGTGAAGTTAAAAACAGTCAGAGAAGAGAGGAATAAAGGGGTGAAAACAGGGAAAACAGAAAAAGTTGTGTCATGGAACTAAATTCAAAAGATAAAAAGCGCGGGATGTGGAGGCGGAAAGAAAGAGAGAGAGAGTGTGTGCGCATGGTCATTATTGCCACATTGCAGCACATCTGGATTCATTCAACGACAGATCTAGTTACACACACACACACACACACACACAGAAAGCGCTGCTCCACACTGTTTGTAAGTCTATAATACAGTGAAAAGAGGGAAAATTAAACACACACGGTTTGTTTTTGTGTGTAAAACTGTAATTCTGAACTACATCTCTATTGAAACACACTGAATTCATGTTTTCCTTCCAAAAGACACTACTGTTCAAAAGTCTGGGGTCTGTACAATTTTTATGTTTTTAAAAGAAGTCTCTTCTGCTCACCAAGGCTGCATTTATTTGATCAAAATACAGTAAAAACAGCAATATTGTGAAATATTATTACATTTTAAAATAACTGTTTTCTATTTGAATGCATTTTAAAATGTTATTTATTCCTGTGATCAAAGCTGAATTTTCAGCATCATTACTTCAGTCTTCAGTGTCAATAGAAACAGAATTTATTTAAAATAGTAATATTAAAGGCATTTATAATGTTACAACATATTTCTGTTAGGTCTGATTAATGCATACATTGCTAAATAAAATAATTAAATTATTTACAAAAAAAAAAAAAAAAAAANAAAAAAAAATGACCCAAAACTTTTGAACCTTACTGTACATTTGCATTTATGCATTAGGCAGACACTTTTATCCAAAGCAACTTACACTGCATTTAAATGATACATTTCATCAAGCTTTCCCTGCAAATCAAACCCACAAACTTGCCGTGTGTGTTTTATCTATTACTGTGTAAGTTTCACATGATTGCAGCTTTTCATCTTGCAATTTTCTGCATTTTGTATTCCCTCAATACCAGCAATAACTGCACATCTGACAAATGAACCTGATGCATGTTACCTGCTTGTCGTGGTCCTCTCTTCCTCTTGAAAGCAGCTCCAGACTGCAGCGCCTCTAACAGACCATCCATGATACCAGTCTCATCTCCATCTGAAACACACACACACAAAAACACTATTAATATTATACATTAATAATAGTCTCATCATCACTATCTGAAAAACACATCATTCATATGAAGTATCACTGCTCAAACACATGCAGAATCATAGAACCAGAGAGCAACAGTCTCAGCCACAGTGACATCAGATGAGAGAGGAGCAAAGGATCATGGGAACGTAAACATCCTCAGAGACACAAGTTACAGCAGACAGCGCCCCCTACCTTACACACACTGATGCACACTGTTGACCTACATAACTGAACCACATGTACACATACACACACATGATGGGAAGGACTGTGTGCTCTGAAAACATTTTGTCTGTTTAAAATAGTTTGTTGAAAGTGTGTTTTTTCAAATGGTGAATGGTTTTAGGGCTGTTTTGTCTGTGTGTGTATATAGACAGATGGTTTCAATCATGTCCTCTCTGGACAACATGGGGTTAAATATTTATGGGTCTAATTTTCCTGCCCCCCATAAACACACCTTCACATGCATGCATACACAGATACACACACCTCCCCCATAAACACACATGGACACACACACCATCCTTCATAAACATGCACACACACACACACAGTCTCACTGTAATCCCCAGAAAATCTGCAGCCAGATGGTTTTGCATCTGACCTGACGACCTAGATCTCTCT
>RJVU01052173.1:469771-480927 GCA_003731715.1 Anabarilius grahami
ATATGAGGGATGAGATAATTTTTTTTTTGTGCTAATCGTCATTATGTCACAAATGTGGTTGACAGCCTTTAACTTGTATTTACATCAGAACATTCCTGCCATAACACACATCACTGTTCCTTTGAACAGCAGATGAATCTGGTAGACTCGCACACATCGGCAAGAACAGCACAAGAACAAACACAGAGTTTGTAAAGATGCTCCATCTCTCATTCTTGCTACGGGCGAGACTTCAGGCATGCGACCCGAGCTGCAAAACCAGACAGAGATGCCAACACACACACACACACACACACGCGAGACCAGCTCACGGTCTGGCCTATAGACAGTGCTTCTATCTCACACACACACATCAAATGTCACTTCAAGGGGACTGTAAATGTGTGTGCTGACCAGGACTCAAGATTTTCAGTCTGTAATAATCAAAAACGCCTGTCTTAAAGGGACAGTTCACCTCAAAATAAACATTCAGTCATTTACTCATGTCGTTCTAAACCTGTATGTGTTTCATAATTCAGCGTAACAAAAATTCGGCATTAAGCTGAACGTTCACGCTTCTCTTTTCCATATAACAAATGCAAATACAAAATAATGACAATCCTTATTTTTTGGTGAACTGTCTCTTTAAATAATCACATCAACTCTGTTTGTGTGTGTGTTGTTTATAAGCCTCTCGTAAAGTCCCACACAGTCTCTTTTGATGTTCTTTCTCGAGACACACATACACACGGTCGGCGTGCCGTCAGCGCTCTCCTGAGTGTCTGTAACTGTGATGCTTTGGTTTGTTTGACCTCTTTCTGTGCTGGAGTTCACAGTGGACCGTCCAATTAAACACACCAGCGCCGCAGACACTCACATAACCTTCAGAAGCACATTATCTCTTATTCTGTCTTTCTCTGTCCATCCTCGAGGGGTCTGGCCTCCTTCACTGGCCATAAAGGATAAGAACATCACTATTCTAAGAGAAAGAAAGAACAAGCAGCACTACTTGCTCTAGAGCTAAACTGACCGTCACACACATCAGCTGTATCAAATGATGGATTAAAAGGGATAGTTCAGCCAAAAATTCCTTACTTTCTTCTGAGGAAACAATTATTATTTTTTTTTTTAAGAAAATACACTTTTAATGTGCAGGCAAGATATTCTAGGAAAAAATATTTTTATTCTACAAAAAATACATACTGTACTTTACTGTTCAAAAGACTGGCATTGGTACGATCTTTTTATAAGAAGTCTCTTCTGCTCACCAAGGCTGCATTTATTTGATTTATATAAATACTGAAATTTTGTTACAATTTAAAACAGCTATTTTCTATGTGAATATATTATAAAAAGTCATTTATTTCTGTGATCAAAGCTGAATTTTCAGCATCATTCCTCCAGTCTTCAGTGTCACATGAAATCATTCTAATATGCTGACTCCCTGTCAACTCATCTGAGCAGAAAACCTGCCATGATTTCTGACCAGGCCAAGCCAGGGGTGTGTAGAAAACATCATGCATGCACACACGTTCATACAAGAACACACACACGTTCAAACAAACACACACGCCTCTAGAAGCACTCGAAGGGCAGTAATTACATGAACATGTTATTGACGCATAACCAAACACACATTCACACATCTGAGCATCCGTCAGACAAATAACTCCTAAACATCAGCAGAAATTCTCACTGGGGTCCTGTGTGTGTAAGCTGGTTTAGGACTGGTTAATCTGCTCAGTATAGCTCAGGTTAAAAGACAGACAGATGTTGTATTACTAAAGATCTACAGGGAAATCAAAGATTGAGGTAAAACAACAGCTGCTCACACATACACACACCAAATGTAAGATCCTCTTTCTAAGGATTAGCAACTTATATACTCTAAAAACACAGACACACACATACTCTACACACACTGCATGTTGCCAAAATGTATGATTATTATCAATAATTAATACTTATATAATCCTTAAATATATATGTTTAAACAACAGTTCTTTCTGGTTCTCGAAACTGATTGGCTGACAGCCGTGCGATATTCCCCCAGCATCAGCATTATTTGTATCACTCCACTTGTGGTGACTTTCATGGCGGTCGAGCAGATCCACCATATTTATATATATATATTTTTTACAAATACTACTGTTGTTGTGTCATTGAATGTATTTTTAAGAGTTTTTTATGGGAGAATGTAATTATTTAGACCTCAAATATGTGATTCCTATATAAACAGCACATAGCTAACATAAAACATAGCTATTTTACAATTTGTTTAGATGCTTTTGCAGATGTGAGCTTTGTTTAGTTTAAGTACTAAAACTAAAACTAATAAAAACTATATAGACATTTTTATTTATTTTTAAAAAACCTAATAAACGACTTTAAACTAAAAACTTTTAAAAAAGTAAAACAGAAAATATAAAATCTACTTCAAAATTATTAAAAAAAACTATAATAGTGTATCAATGAACTGATAAACACAGTTTCTATTACAGCTCCAATGAAGAATTTATGATTATAGTGACATTACAAATGGACAGCAGAATCAATGGACAGCTGTGTAGTACATTTAGAACCCTGATGTTATATTATCTCAAGTTATCCTAACCAGACTGATAATAACAATTTAATTAATAAAAAAAAAAAAACTAAACAAATGCTGTCTGATACCATAATAGTTTGTTGTGTCTTTAACTACTCTTATCTTTCAAGCGAAAACCACAGTCTAGACACAAACACAAATGAGATGTGTGTTTTCTCTCTAGTGAGTGAGATCTGACCCTGATATCAGTACACACCGACTCTGATACTGTGCTGAAGGTGTGTGAAATACAGCTGTGCACCTCATGTTGTCCACCTGTGAACTGTGTGTGTTGTGAGTCGTCACACACGAGTGAAGCAGGAATCTTTCTCTCTCATACACATACACATACACAAACACCACACACACACACACACACACTTCAGAGCATCTGTCAGCTTCACTCAACCGCTGAAATGAAAATCAGTGAGAACTGACAGCTTTATAAAACTTTAAACCTGCAGCTAACCACTCTAAACACACACACACACACACACGCACACACACACGCACACGCGGAATCAGTCATACGTGAGAAGTTAGAGATGGAAAGAGTTGAAGCAGAAACACATAAAACCGGTAAGAGAGAAACCAGTCACACACACACACACACTGGAGTGAAGAGCTCTGAAAGTAATGACTCTCTCTGTGCCACTTGTTTTCACACTTGGCCTGTCGTGTCACTTGATTCAGGGGTCTGAGAAAAAAAAAAAGTGACTTATAAGTGAACACTTCAAAAGAACTTGGATGCCTACAAATAGGCGTTGGTTTATATTCTTTATCTGTTACGGGATACACTGACACTTGTAATGAAGATGACCGAACGAGGGGCTTATTAAAAATCTGATGTGAAAATTATGGCTTGAAAATTCTTCTAATAAGAATTTAATTTACAAAATTATGGCTTGTAAATGTATTAAAAGTGGCATTTGTCAGGGTACAAAAGATTTCAGATAAACACTGTTCTGTTGAACATTCTATTCAATTCTTTAAAAAAAGTATCAAATTCCGCTCCACATCACTGCATATTAAACGTTCTGATTATTGATTGATTCATGTTGTGCAGCATTTTCACTTTCAGTGATAACAATACTGTGTAAACAATTTATTTATTTATTTTTGGTTATTAATTACATTTGGTGAATTCACTGGCATTGGAGTTCAGCTCTATTCAAGAGGAAAACATCCTTAGTATCGCTTTCTCTCGCTCTCTCTTTGAGTTCTGGGTGAGAAAAGGACACTGAGTAAGAGTGTATGGGGGAGGCACTGTCTCTTAATTAAGAGTCACTCCATATCGTGCTCTAACGAGGTCACTCTAATGAGGTCACAGGCAGTGGGAGGAGCTACAGTCTTTCCTCAAGAGGACACACACATATACACACATACACACACACACACACATAGAAAAAATCCAACACATGTATTCTCTAGTACACTGAAAATACATGATGAAAAACACAAACACATGCAGGAGAGAAAGAGAAGGTGCCTTTGGCTGGTAATTGGAAACACATAAAAGCGTCTCTCTCTTTGTTTCTTTCTCTTGTTCCCGTCTCTTTCTCTCTCTCGCTCCCTCTCCAATTCTTCTCCTCCCTCTCCACTCCATCTCTCTTTCTCTCTTTACCTCCTACAGTTTCTCCTCCGTTCACCGACACCTCCGTCTCTCTGATTATATTTTTGACAGCACAGTGACACACAAGACTGACTTGAAAAATGAAGGAAAAAGACCACACACACCTACTGAACTGTATCTGTGTGCATGCGTGTTGTGATTTCAACACCATCAGTATGGACACCATTACACTGACATGTCTCTGTGTGTGTGTGAGGGGATGTGGGCCCAGTGTGCACAATTAAGACTGAAATAGTGTCCTTGGGAACCAAAACCACAGCCGATATGATTCAACAGATGGAGAAAAAGAGCGATACAAAAACAACACAGAGAGAGAGAGAGAGAGAGAGAGAGAGAGAGGGAGAGGGAGGGGGAGAGAGAACAAAATAAAGAAATAAATGAACCACTNGAGAGAGAGAGAGAGAGAGAGGGAGAGGGAGAGAGAGAGGGAGAGAGAGGGGGAGAGAGGGAGAGAGAACAAAATAAAGAAATAAATGAACCACTGGACAAATCAATGAAACAAATAACCAAACAAAATGCATGAGCAAAATAAGAAAAAGCGAAAAATCAAACAAACAAAAGAAAGAAAGAACTAATGAACAGAAATAAGGAACAAACAGCACATTGTTTCTCTGAAAGATGAGCAAAAACATAAACACTGTCACTGTTATTCGGTTTTAAATTATGATTTAAGTCATCAGTTATAATTTATGTTCTTGATTATTTAATTAAAAACTGTGTTATTTTATTTTCAAGGTCTTTGATTACATTTTACTATCTAAGTTGTAAGTTTAAAATTTTCTATCAAGTTTTGAGAGAATTAGGGGGGAGAGGGAAGGAAGGAAGGAAGGAAGGAAAGAAAGAAGGAAGGAAGACATGAGGAGTTTAATCAGTGATCTGAAGGGACTCAATAATGAGACGCCTGACAGGAAATGTCAACGGAGAGAAAGACAGAAAGACGGATAGAATAACAGAGCGGAGGGAGGGAGAGAGAAGGAGGGATAAACAAACACAGAGTGAAGGAGAATCCAAGGAACAAACGAGTGGCGATGAGGCCGTTTACAGCAGCAACAAAAATATAGATGATTACAATCAATCTCAGCATGCACTGCCCTTCACATGACCTTCACACACACACACACACGCACACGCACACGCACGCACACACACGCGGCGCACACACACACGCGATTACTCTTGAGGTTTTCATGAGGATGTTACACTAATGATGGAGAAATGGCCATGGAAACTGAAACAAGATGGAAGAACAAATGAAAGATGGTTGAGAGAGGGGGAATGATTGGAGGTCACTAAATCTTTAGGGTTGACAGATTGTCTGATAGGCAAGTGGATTATAAACGCACACACGCACACACACTTATTATTAAATAAGGATTATTAAAGGAGTATTACAGATATATACAAACAAAAATATTAAATACTTGTAATATCCATATTTCTGTATGATAAACTCATGTCAACGTGTGTCGTGTCACATAAAACACGAACTGAGCAGGTTCTTTACATACTACACAGATTCTCCATCATGAACAACATTTCATCGACGTGAAATATGAAGACATACATGGTCCTCAAAATTATAATTTATGTTAGATTATTTAATTAAATTTAGGTACTCAATTTTTGCTTGATTACAGTTTACAATCCAGGATGTCAAAATACACACACACACACACACACACACACATACACACACACACACATATATATATATATACACACTACCGTTCAAAAGTTTGGGATCGGTATGATTTTTTATGTTTTTAAAAGAAGTTTGTCTGCTAACCAAGACTGCATTTATTTAATAAAAAATACAGTAAAAACAGGAATATTTTGCTGATTATTATCAATGTTGAAAACAGTTGTGTACTTTTTTTTTTCAGGATTCCTTGATTAATAAAAAGTTCAACAGCATTTATTTGAAATATAATCTTTTGTAACATTATAAATGTCTTTACAGTCACTTTTGAATGATTTAATGCATCCCTGTTGAATTAAAGTATTCATTTCTTTAATTTCTTTTCAAAAAATTTTTAATAAAAATTCTTACTGTCCCCAAACTTTTGAACGGTAGTGTATAATGCTACAAAAGCTTTGTATTTCAGATAAATGCTGTTCTTTTGAACTTTTTATTAATCAAGGAATCCTGAAAAAAAAAAGTACACAACTGTTTTCAACATTGATAATAATCAGAAATGTTTCTTGAGCAGCAAATCAGCATATTAGAATGATTTCTGAAGGATCATGTGACACTGAAGACTGGAGTAATGATGCTGAAAATTCTACTTTACCATCACAGGAATAAATTACTTTGTAAAATATATTCAAATAGAAAACAGTTATTTTAAATTGTAATAATATTTCAAAATATTCCTGTTTTTACTGTATTTTTAATTAAATAAATGCAGTCTTGGTTAGCAGACGAAACTTCTTTTAAAAACAATAAAAATCGTACTGATCCCAAACTTTTGAACGGTAGTGTATATAAAAAGTAATTATTATTATTAGTAGTATTAATATCAATTAATATCATTAGTAATACTTTTCTGAATGCTTGAATTTAATTGATATTATACATTTTAATTGAATTGGTTGAATATATATACATAATTTAATTATTTTACAAGTACTTAAATTATATATATTACTTAATTATAAAAAAATAAATACAATTATATTACAATGTTTAATTAAATATAAGTACTTGATTTTAAATACTTGATTTATTTTACTAAAAATAAATAAATACATAAAATATAATTATCAAAATTTTCAATTGTATTTTTTCAAAATTATGCATTACCTGAATTTGAAAAAAATTACAATGTTCAATTAAATTTAAATACTAAATGCTGAATAACTTTAAATGCTAATGTTGTCGGCTCTGAATTCTCTATGCGTTTGACAGCATCCATTCAAACAACCTGTGACAATCACACATGATGGAGGTGCATCTGTAGCACATGCCATTTAGAAGAAATATTAGTTTGAAAAATCATTTCCAGGGTTTATTTTAGTGATCCTCCACACTCTCCTACACATAAAAACCCAACTCTCTCTCTCTCTCTCTCTTCCAAATGACCAGTAATTGTCAAAGAAAGTGATGGTGGCAGATGGCTATAAAAGTGTAATTTGTTCTTTTCTTCCCCTTTCCAACAGAACGCAGGTTCTCTGCTCTCCTCCCACCAGCAAACTGAGGACACGCGGATGATGAAGGTAGTGTGGGTGAAACTCTTCCTCACAGAACTATTAGTTCACCCATTCACTGATGTGAATCTCAAAGGAACAATGTCTGGAGGAGTGTGTGTGCACGCCAAAAATAATCACACACTCACACTCAACCTCCTGCGGAGAGTCTGCAGTCGTTAGAGGACTAAAGGTCTGATCAACGGCTAATTACTGCCATCAGAGCGGACCCTACAATTAACACCCCCCTCACAGAGAGACGAGAGCGAGTCAGAGGTGATGACGTTCAGAGTGGAGCGCTAGTGTACCGCACCACATACGGGTCAATGACATCCTTCCAGTCTGAAACCATGATTTTAGAAGTAACTTTCTGCAAGATTTTATGTGATAATCAGTTGCATTGTGCAAATGAACAGATCTGGAGGTAGGCACATAATTATGCCTCCAGAAAGATAACCAGGTTGACTGGTTTACAGTCAAACAACTGCAAGTCGAATTCAAATCTGATATTTCTACAAATATCTCACTTTTTATCATTCACTATATAAAATCAACATGCACCAACTATCTTCCCAAACTTGTAATGTGAAGCGCTTGTACGCCAGCTGTTGTCAACAAAAGAGAAGCTTTATGGGCTCCCTGTGATTTTCTGCCAAAATAAAAGCTTGAACGTTTGAAAATAAATATTAGTTCTGATATTTCTACAACTATCTTTTCAATTTCACTTTTCAATTATCAATGGCATACTTGTGGCATATGAAATAATAGTCCAAAAAAATATATATCTTGTTTTTCTTTAAATGGAACTGTTTATTATGGAAGCTTGTTTCCGCCACGGAATAAAACAAAAAAGGTAATTGTGACTTTTTATTTCATAATTCTGACTTCTCAGAATTGAGAGATATAAACTCGCAATTGCGTGATATAAAGTCAGAATTGTGATATAAACTTGCAATTGCGAGTTTTAAAGTCAGAAATGCAAGTTTATATCATGCAATGCTGAGGAAAAAAGTCAGAATTGTGAGAAAAAAAAGTCACAATTATACTTTATTTTTGATTCAGTGGCGGAAACAAGCTTCCATAGTTTACTGAACCATTATACAAAATATCTTTATGACAATTTATCAGAGTACTGACATAAAATGCATATAAATATCAGTCATCACTCTAAATCTCCAATAATATGACTTAAGATGATATTTAAATGCTTATTTTTATGATCAAAGCTCTGTAGTTGTAAAACATATAATGCAATGCAATACAATACAATACAATGATGATTGAGAGATGAACAAATAAACCTTCTTCAAAAAAAAAAAAAACACTCGCATTTGAACATGATTTTTAAAAAAATGATTTATGGATAATCAAGTAAACCAAAGCTGCTTCAGTCCAGTAAGTGTTCATCTTAAAATATTACTAACAACATAAAATTTATTCTTACGTTTACTTTAGAAGAATCAGTAAAAATTTCACAGCAAAAGGACACTTGAACAAATCACAATTAGATTTTTTTCCCCCCCAAATCGTGCAGCCCTGAATACTAGTTTCTTTCAAGAATAGTTTGTAGTATGCTATTCTGAACAGAGAGAGATTCAGATGCTTGGCGACATTCAGCTGTCAGCTCGAAAGTACTTCTGCATTAGCGCGTGGCCAGAGAACATGTGTTCCTCAAACCGGCCTGTATTATTCATGGATTCTCTCTCTCTGGTCTGAGTCGTGCATGATGATGGTTTTAATGGAGCTTGTGCATTTACAGACGTTTACAGAGGGGGAAAAAGAATATAGTCAGAAAGACGAGTGAATCTGATCCATTAGGAGCTCATTAATATCATCCAGCACTAACGACAGTCATCAGTCACTCCAACCCAGACTGACAAATGTGTCCAGATCTGCTAAAGGAAATGCTACTGAGAGTCTCTATTTAGATGACAAACTTATGGAAAAATCCATAACAACTGGATTGTGACTGAAACGTCAACAAGCATCCAAGAGAATCTCAGTGTGACCAGTACATCACATTCTCATACAGTTCATACTCGTTTTGCATTTGAGGTGACGTACCAAACAGAAGCAAAAGAGAATCTGAATAGAATCCCATTGACTTACCAGATAAAGAGAGAGTCAACATGCTTCTTCCTTAGATATATATGCACATATAAATGAATCAAAAATACTGATTGAAATATCTAAAGTACTAATACAATACAGCAGTAACAAGAATCACGATGATGATCATAAAGAACATGCTGATAAGATGACCAAAAATAGGAAAATGGTGAGTTACAAAGAGAGGTGAGGATAGTAAAAGTTTAGGCTATTAGTTCATCTTTGAAAATGTTTTAAATATTTTTTAGGTCTATTATGCAAAGAATTATAACAGTCTATAATATTTCCTAACACTGACTGCAGACATCAATGAAAATTAAGAGCTACTTCAAGCACCGACTTAAAAAAAAACAAGCTGTTTAACACGGAATACTATTATTCTCCTTTGTTTCACTATATGTACGGGCCACAAGAGAAATAATGGAATAAATTAAGACTAGTTATATACCGTTATCAGCATATTATGTTGAAATTCGTCTCAGAGAATATGCTCCGTTAATGCAGCTCCGTCACTTTTTACTCTCACTTTGAAAACTGACCGAGTTTAAGCTTTTACCGGCATAACTCTTGCGCAAAGTGTGATGTCCATTGGCTCCCCTTCTTGGTTTAAAATGGAAAGATTTACAATATTGTGACGTATCTCTCCAACCAGGACAGTGATGTGGTCAGCTGATTTTATCATTGTGAACTGTCTAATATACAGAAATATTTGACTGCAGAATGCTGCCATTGACCAGTCACAATTAAGTATTAGAGCACTGTAGAATACCATGAATTAACACAAGTAACGACAAATAAAACCAGTATGATAGTGTGAGAGAAACAAAAAGAGAGTTGAGAGTGAACACACATCCGGTGACAGACTCAAGAGATTTCACATTACTAAAGACATCATCATAACAGCCTGTCAAAACAATCATGTCAGTCTGCACCTGTCTCGCACGCACGCTCACACAGCCAGCCAAATCTCTCTCTCTCTTTCTCTCTCAGGGCGTTTGATTGGAGCGAGTGATGGTCAGAATTCAGGAAAAAAAAAAAACTGATAATGAAGCAGACAGGGAGAGACAGATGCTCTGAAAGGGACAGGAGAGACAGACAGAGAGTGTGTGTGTGTGTGTGTGTGTGGTTCTACAGTGAGATTGTTGGAGGTTTGAGGCCTGAGGGTTTGATATAATGAGACTCTCTGATACACACACAGACACCTGAAATATTCACTCAAACACACACACACCCACACCGAGTTCACACCTTACAACCTACACACCTGCCTAAAATATTAACACACACACACACACACGGCTAATGAAAGAGACAGAAGCAGCACACACAGAATCATATCGGAGCTCATGGGATTTGGGAAGCCATTTACAACATATTTTTTCAATCAATAATGTTTTGATATAAACTACAAACACAATCACATATGACCAGATCAGGAATTACAAGCAAAGAACATGATACTGGAGAACACACTGAAGAAAATGTGATTATTTTCCCCATGCAAAACTCACTATCACGATGCTACACTCTAAAAAATGCTGGGTTAAAAAAACCCAAGCTGGGTAAAATATGGACAAACCCAGCAGGTTGGGTTAAAAGGCACCTATTATGCCCTCTTTCACATGATGTAATATAAGTCTCTGGTCTGGTCAAGTTTCAGCT
>RJVU01052173.1:480955-503909 GCA_003731715.1 Anabarilius grahami
TTTTTTCAATCAATAATGTTTTGATATAAACTACAAACACAATCACATATGACCAGATCAGGAATTACAAGCAAAGAACATGATACTGGAGAACACACTGAAGAAAATGTGATTATTTTCCCCATGCAAAACTCACTATCACGATGCTAGGGTGTTGTGTGTGGTCACTAGGGTTGCTATGCGGTTGCTGAGGTATTCTGGGTGGTTAATTGGGTGTTACCACAGTTTCTAAGGCATTCTGGGTGGTTGCTAGGGTGTTTGCTTGTGTAAAACTTACTAATTCGATGCAAGAGTGTTGTGTGTGGTTTCCAGAGCATTTCTATGCAGTTGATAAGGTGTTGTAGGTGGTCGCTAGAGTGTTGTGGGCAGTTACAAAGGTGTTGCTATGCACTTGCTAAGATGTTCTGGGTGGTTGCTAGGGTTTTTGCCGGTGTAAAGCTCACTAGCACAGCGCAAGGGTGTTGTATGTGGTTGCCAGGGCATTGCTATGAAATTGCTAAGGTGTTCGGGATGTTCGCTAGGGTGTTGTGTGGGGTTTCCAGGGTATTGCTATGCTGTTGCTAGGGTGTTCTGTGTGGTTATTAGGAAGTTGTGGGTCGTTGCCACTGAGTCGCTAAGGGAGTTGCTTTGTTTAATAGTAGGGCTTTATTGAAATTACTAATGCTTGACTTGGCAAACGTCACTTATAGGTAAAAGATGCTGCAATAGAGGAAAAAAGAGAAAGTGGGCGGAAATACAGTAAGAGAGCGAAAGTAAAAGGCAAAAGCAAATCCAGTCTGTAATGTAATCCAGCTATTAAATGAGTTTTAGAGAGAGAGAGAGAGAGAGAGAGAGAGAGTCTCAACCCATAGATTAAGGCAATCAGATGACAGAAGAAAGTCCTAATTAATCCAGATGACAGGGATTATCAGCTCTGATTCGACACTGTTGTGATTCTGAAACCCTGGAGCCCAGCGCTCCATGAGCCTTATAATGAGATAACTGCAGACCAGAGACGAACATGAGATCCAGAGGCAGTGTGACACTCCGGCGCTCGAGAACAGACCTCAAAGGGACTTAACATTACAAACACACATACACACCCACACCCCCACACACACAGAGAGCAGAGATGACACTAATGTCTTCACACTTGCGCGTTTTATGGGTGAACCATAATCTCTGGTTATGAATTATTGGTCACCAGAGTTCGAAAGCAGCTTTGACATTTAAGTGTTGGGAAAACTACTTTGAAACTGCAGCCTGATAAGCTGAAAGCAACTCATAATCTAAATACATCAATGTTCAGAGTCACTTTAAGTCATCTACATTTACATTTACATTTATGCATTTGGCAGACACTTTTATCCAAAGCGACTTACATTGCATTATACTATACATTTGTATCGGAGTATGTGCAATCCCTGGGATCGAACCCATGACCTTGGCATTGCTAGTGCCAAGCTCTAACCACTGAGCTACAGGAAAGTTAACCATCTATAAGTTGGTTAACTTTCTGAGTAGTGTTATACTGGGATGCAAAATATTCACTCGGTTATTGAATGATATTTCAACTTCTGCCTCAAACAATGGCGCTAGCTTACAAAATAAATATTCTCAAATCAAATATAGTGGCTGATTCAAGTTGGATGTCAATAACGTCAAATGTCAGTGGCCAAACAAGTATATGGTATATAGGAAGATACATAGAAAAATATACTATGGTTCAAAAGTTTGGGGTTCAGTAAGATTTGTGTTTAAGTAATTATTAATTTTACTGTGCGAGGATGCATTAAATTGCTCAAAAGTGACAGTAAAAACGTATAATATTACAAAAGATTTATATTTCAAACAAATGCTATCCTTTAGAACTTTATATTCTTCAAAGAATACATATTACATATATATATATATATATATAAAAAATCATACATACACACACACACAGGGCTTGACATTAACTTTTTTGCTCACCATCCACTGTGGCTAGCGGTTTTCCAAAGTCACTAGCCACACAGCATTTTCACTGGCCACAATTTTGACATTGATACCATGGGGAAAAACTTCCATATAGATATTTTTAATATCATCTCATAATTTGGCAGCAGGTACTGTATATTAGGCTGCTGTCACTTTAAGACCCGACACACAGATCAATTATACTGTTACACATGCGTTTTCTTTCTCAACTGTTTACGTTCACCTAAACCTTAACTGACTGCATTTACGTGAATACTCACCAATACTATTGTGTGTGTATTTTGACTGTTTAAGTGCAATAATCAGCAACAAGTAACTCAATTTAGTACTGAGAGGCGGCTTTATGTGCGTGCACTTTGGGTGTGAGCAGAAAATCTGCAGAAATGAGTTGAATTAATAAGCAATACCATACCAAAATTCAAGACCTGTAACACCAAAAATATTCATCCAGAGCAAATGAAACAAGTGAGTAGGAGAGGAGGGTTTGTATGTAAACTCGCTAAGCTGGTATCATGTATGTATTCTAAGGAAAAATAGTATCGGAAGCATTTCAGATATTTCAGTATCAATATGTATCAAAAAAATCTTTATTTTTGACAACACTACATTGCACTTAGTTTATTATTTAAGATGCCTTTTTAAAAGACTACAGCTGAAAAACGTATGTACTGTATATAATATATAACGTATATAATGTATATATTATGAAATATAAAACTATAATTACATATACATATATATATAAATCAATTATAAACCAACAAACTTTCTCTGTCTCATTCAGGGTACTTTGAATTCAAACAACATTCTCTCGAGTTGAGCACTGAATGAATGCATGAACTCTCCTCCTTCTGTCCGTCCCGCAGGGAGACTGGAGACAGAGATGGAGGGGTGTCAGGAGAGGATGCATTAACAGGCTTTATCTTCTGCCTGTATCTCAGGGAACGACTCTACACGTTCTGCTCTAAGTGGCATGAAGTATTTAGAAAGCCTCGTGTCGCTGCTCCGTGCGCATTTCTCTCCTGATTCTCAACGGGCCTGTGTGTTATTGTGGTAGTTTGGTGCTAAAACGCTCTCTCACTCTCTCTCTCTGCGGGGCTCACGGGACCTCAGAGAGGCACGAGAGGGTGATAAAGGCATAAAAATGGCCCCTGATCTCTCGTTCCAGTTATTCGCTCCATCGCTTCGTGTTTGCATGTTGCAGGAAGTCGAGCTCCAAATCAGGACGAACAATCGCACGTGGGTTGGATGTCGCGCGCGACAACGAGCATGGTGTTCCACGTTAACATACACGGACAGTCATCTTCCCTTCAACACGACTCCGTCCCTCCTCTCGTTTTTCTATTTTCTTATCTGTCACTTCTACGCACTTTCATCTCTGCAGCCAAGATTCTTTTTCTCTTCCGTCACTTTCAATCAGAGTCTCTGTCGCTTTGATTGCGTCTGCTCTCTCTGCGTCTGCTCACCGATCAAACACAACAGCAGCATTAAAGAGGGAAAAAAACGGTGCTTTGTGAACACATGAGTTAATTAAAATTCAAAGATCGCTGTTAATTAAGCAAGTAAAGGCGTCTGAAGGCTGAGAGCGGAAAACATGTCAGCCGTGATGACCCACGGAAGATAAGAACGTCGAACACTGTAACGTACAAAACATCTACAGAAGTGACAAAACAAGCAGGACGAAAGTTTACAGAGACAGAAAGAGAGAGAGAGAGAGAGAGAGAGACAGCCATCTGAATGACAGAAGGATGGATGGATGGACGGACGGACGGACGGACAAGTAAAACAAAAGCAGTTATGATAAAGATATAGAAAGACAAACAGATAGATGTGGTTGAACGAGAGACAGATGGATAGATGAAAACGAGAAGTGTGTCATGAATAATTGAGCAGAAACAGAGGTTGGGTTTTTAGACATAAATGTAAAAGTGGTGTTAGCAGAAACCCATCTCACTCTCTCTGTATTTTTAATAGGTGCTCTTTAAATATTCAGAGCTGCGGGGGGGTGGAGGGACGAGTGCAGGTTAAAGAACCTGAAAATGGACAAAATGAATGAATGTCTGCAGGGAATCTCTCAAGGACTGCATTAAGAGCCAAAGCTGCTCTGATTAGAGCCCAGACAAATGGAGGAGTCGTAATATCCAGGAAGAATAATTTAGAAAGAGAAAGAGAGAGAGGGGGAAGGTGACATATTAAAGAGCAGAAATGAAAGGAGAACAAGCTACCGGGGTAAAGGAAAAAAGAGAAGGAGAAATGATGAATGTTACTGGTGGAAATGCACGGATGAAATTGGGAAAGGAAAACGAGAAAGAGGTCATGAAAATGAGACGAGGGGGAACAACAACACGCATTTCCATGCAACAACAGAAGCATGGTGAAAAATTAAACGTGCCTGCAGGAAAAACAGGACTCAAAGACACACACACACACACACACACACGCAAAGTAGGACTCCAGAAATTAACACACACCCTTGTGCTTTAAAGGTCGTAAATTAAGGTCAGTTTGAAATGTAAGATGCTTTAAATACCACGATTGTTAAAATGTCACTTCATCAAGGCTCGCTAACAAAGAATGCTTCTTCACGCACGAATTGTTCACTTGAGGGGAAAAAAAAAAAGTCTTGAATCAGACCAAACTATGCTCAACTGAACACTGAATGTTTAATAAAACTTCATAAAACAAACTCAGTTGGAATGCTGATGTAAAATGTAATCAGAATAAATTGGAAAAGTTTCTTTAGGTGAACGCAAGTTCCTATGAAACATTGTTTGAATTAGAGTCGACCGCAGAAACCTACTTTCCAAGGGTCTGACATCTTCAATTCGGCGAGAGTTTTGTTCCGAGGTTCAGAGTGCGTAATTATTTTTTGTCTGTTTGGGCCTGAAGCAAGAGTCAGACACCATAATCAGCGATTAAAACGGAAAAATAATATAAAAATTCTGAGAGAGAGAGGGAGAGAGAGAGAAACAGCACGCTGCTATCAGCTTTAGGCACGGGGCTTTAATTTCTTTGAAAATGCAAATTAGTTTCACTGCGTGTGTGCAAGCCTGTGTGCCCGTGTGTGCGTGTATGCAGTACAGTATAACTCTCCAACTTTGATTAGATTTGATAATACGAAACAAAATCTCTGATAATCTTGCAGCCGTGTCATCTCCCTCAGCTTAATTTAATTGCACAAGCGTAAATGCCCCAACGTGGCCCCAGATCCCCGCTTTTCTGCCGCGATAAGAACACGCGTGTGAGTTCTGATATCTTGTCATCTGTATCTTTGAAGACGCATCTCTCTGTGGTTTCTCCCAGTTATTAGAAGCATCAAACGCTCGCGACTTAAAATGCGCCAATGCGAGCCTAACGCCTGCGGGGGATGCGTGGCAAAAAAAAAAAAAATCAAATTAAAAACAATCTCCGTCTTCAATCAACACTGCATGTTTGTGTGCATTTCTCAACAGCTCTCTCGCCTGCTGGAGGAGGAAAATGCGACCATGTGATGCTTTAATATTTGAGATGTCAAATAAATGCCAAGACATGAACATTTCTCTCCTTTGTGCGGCACACTGGGTCATATTCAAATAATGCCATATGCTCGAGTGCATATGGTAAGAGACACAAATACGCACCCTGTTGCTCGCTGCTTCTTCTGTAGGTAGGTCGCATGTGGAGCGTGTGATTTATCTGTTTTCACAGCTCTTCGCCTATTTACCAGCGGTTCTCCAAATCCCCATTAGAAATCTCCTTCTCCTCCTAAACGGGGATAAGAATTTAAATTCACAAAAGAACACACTTTCCCCTCTCTCTCTGGAGCTCATTTAAAAAGTGGCTAATCTTCCAAAGATAAAGCGCAGATTAAAGCGCGCTAAAACGTATCTGCGACTCCAGCGAACGTGCTGCATTTGAATGCAAACGAATGCTGGAACGGAGAAACGGCGGCTGCACAAAGGCGCAGACGGCTTGCTCGATAATCTGTTGCGTTTGGCAGAGCCGGTGAGGCCAATGAACAGATGTGTTCGAGGGTGATAAAGGAGGTATGAATGCGCAAACCGACACGTTACGCAACCTGAATGCGAGAAGAGGGTCAGAAACGGGCTGCAAACAGGCTTAGCAGGACTGACAGACCAAAACTTCACCTTTTAGAAAAAAGACGGGCACCTTAACGCATTTAACTGAGTCGCTGTTTCTAGAAAGCATTAAACCTACATTCACATAATGCCTCCATCATATAAACACATTATGGAGCTCATCCTCAGAAGAGCAGCAAACAGCTACAAAAACGAGAAGAGATGTACAATGCGCACAGAATACTTAAGTAAAAAGAACACAACACAAGTGGACTGTGGGTATCTAGAGGAGAACAACATCTCGGTGCTCGTGTTACTGGCCCGTGCATTAACCTCAACATGCATGAAAGAGCGAGATGTGGGACTATGCATTCACTCGAATTCTCTTCACACTGCAAAAACACAAAGAAATCTCATTCATCTGCAGATATTCATCCATTAGAACCTCAAACCCGGGCTGAATGCATTACTGAGAGTGATCACAGAGGCATTTCATTAGTGCTGTTTGCCAAGTCAACCATCATTTGATGGGTTATTTGAACAAACTCCTCACACTAAGTATTCAACTTTGGTGCATAAGACGTCACTTTTGTGCCACAGACACGAATGACACCTCGAACTAAGTGGCTGGTTGCATCTTTAACGATTTTAAAAACTGTTTTCATTAAATTAAATGAAGCTGAAATAAAATAAAACACTCTAAAACACTAATCAGAACAACCACAAAGGAAATTCCTGGATACCAATTACAACATGCAACACTATTAAGCCCAAAGTGTACTTCGGCCGTCCATGATTCAAGTGACGTAATTTTCATCATCGGCCAATTTTTGTGCCCGTGTGAATGGTGCATGTACAACAGCGCATGCGCAAGGTGAATGTTGAGACAGAAGAGTCCACAAGGAGGCAAATATGCACAGCTGTGATGTACTGTATAGTAGTCGAAGAAGAGTGTGTAAAGAGCGATACAAAACAGTAAACAAAGCAGCACATCCTTCCCCATATTTTCGGTTCTTGTTCTAAACTCTGCATGCAATGATAAATCGAGTCCCCCTCAGGAATCGGGTCTCCTTTAGGACCCAGGTGGTAATGCCTGATCAAAAGTTGTTATCGTGATGTCTTGACTAATTATAACCTATTTAACTACTGTACTATGTTTATTACATAGTACAGTAGTTAAAGTATGTTTATTACACAGATATGTTTATTACACAGATATGTGGTTTAACAGAATTCTGCGACGAATTTAACCTAAATGCTTCTCACAAGATTTCACAGCGATGTTATTAATTCTGAGGTGAATTCAAGCGGTTTCTTCCCAGCGCACATGTAATCTGGAAACCATGAGAAACACTGTGACACTAACAGAAATAACTTGTGGCAGAAATGGTCTCATGTTTTCGAGTGCTTTTAAGTGCTTCACACAACTTTTTTCCAGCACTTCAAAGCTTTAAATATTGCCCAGTTTGAATGTTATTTTTAATGTGATGTCCAAAACATAATTTGTTCATACTTAATAGTTTGTCCCCATTTGTAAAACTAGTTTCACGATGTAGGAAAGCAAACACTTATTTAGAAATAAAAAAGAATAACTTACCACTGTAGTAGATGCTGCAGAGGAGCACTTATTGGCTTGTTAGCCATTTCCACACCATAGTATATATTTTTATAAAGTTAATATTATCTGCATCTCAACTCAAGCTCAGTGCTTTTCTGTCAGTCCTCACAGCACTGCCAAATCAGGGGCTGGTGCCACCTTAGAACTTAAAAGGGTTAGTTCACCCAAAAATGAAAATTGTGTCCTTAATTACTCACCCTCATGTCGTTCCACACCCGTAAGACCTTCATTCATCTTCGGAACACAAATTAAGATATTTTTGATATTGACAGCAAGTTAATTTACACTTTCAGCACCCAGAAAGCTACTAAAGACATATTTAAAACAGTTCATGTGACTACAGTGGTTCAAACTTAATGTCATGAAGCGAGGAGAATACTTTTCGTGCGGCAAAAAAACTAAATAATGACTTTATTCAACTATATCTAGTGAAATTTCAAAACACTGCTTCATGAAGCTTCGCAGCTTTCCAAATCTTTTGTTTCGAATCAGTGGTTCGGAGCGTGTATCACTGTGATTTCAGTAAATGAGGCTTCGTTACGCATTAGTGTTTCGAAACGTTTAAAAATTTCAATGTTTCACCACTGGGGGCGATGATCTCTGTGAAACTATGAAAACATGCTGTAATTGCCGCAAATTTTGACAAAAGCCGTCATTTTAGGCCGCAAAAATCTGAAAAAAGTCCCGCAAAATCCTGGAAGGACTGATTAATTTGAAACATGTAATTGGGAACTATATTGAGAGCAAAACACATATCTAATATAATATAAGCTAGTTAGAAGGCTAATCGGGTATATGTATGCTATACTAGTACATAAGCTAATTAAAAAAACAGTAAGAACGAGAAATGCTTGATTTCACAACCTAAAGCTTCAGTTATATACTAGTATATGAACCATGTAATTAAAACACATTTTAAACAATTTAAATCATAACATGAATTTGCAGGAATTGTAATCAGGCGCTAAAAATACTACCCATTAAAAGTGTGTTGAACCAGTGAGATCACTCGGGGTCCTAAAGGAGACCCTATTCCTGGGGGGGACTCGATTTCTCACTACAACAGACCCACAACTTTTCTACTTGTATCCTTCAAAACAAATGTCCTATAAATGACACAACTCATTGCTGCCCTCTGTTGTCTGGTAGAGTATAAAAAAATCAATTGTATTGCGCATGTGTCAAACTCGGCCATCTGCGCTGAGTATATTTTGAAAGCTGTGCAGAAGTACAGTCTAAAGAACCTTTAGACAAACCAACCACAACAACACCCTTATCACATCACAGTAGTGTTCAGATTTTCTTCGGAAAACGTACAAATCAAGTTCTTTTAATAGAAATCAAATTACCAACGTGAAATCCGACTAATATTAGTTGTAAACAAACACACTTCTTCAACATTAACAGCATTAATTTCATGCAGGGAGAAAATTCATCTTATTCTCCCAAGACAGTTTCAGTAATTTACTCTCCCCGAGACTCTGGCTGTGATTTATGGTCATTATTATTGTTTTCACAGATATTTTCCATTTGCCTCATGAGAAAGTTCAACAAAACTCAAACTTTGGTACAACCAACATGGTCTCGGAAGTGCAACAACAATTATGAATGATTTCCTCTGTTTCTCCCTCCATTACTGAAAAAAAAGCTGTGACTGACTTAAAATGGTTATATTCTACACTTATGTAACAATTACTGAAATTGAATTTGCTTCAAACTTGATGAAAACTACATTAAAGAGCTGTTCACACCAAAGACAACAAAGATGTTAAATGAACTTATGGTTTAATAAACTTTTAGCATTTTGTATGGAGTGGAGGGAAAACTTTCTGTCTTTAAAGTCTTATTTCAAAAAGTGCAAGAAAAGTCCTGTTTTCATTTATGACTCCTTTCATTATCAGTTATAATAGGAAAAACGAAACGTATGAACGCGCAGATAACCAGATGGAGGGAGAGAGAGATTGATGTAGGAGAATAAAACGGTAGGAAGAACATTCCGAAGATATTACGGAAGTCCTTTTACTTTCGATTGGCCGGTCAAGAGCAATTTCCTACATCCCACCAGCTGAGCCGCACAAAACGGCTTCCAATATAAGAGAACGACAGACTCTGAGGGACCGTAAAGCAGCAGTTAATGGCACAAAACCACACCACAGAGATAAGAACAGCCCGTATAAACAGACACGCTCATATCAGCGCACTTCAGGGAACCTCTGGGTTTATGAGGACATTAAGACCTGACTTTATATCTGGGCTTTTGGGAATCGTTGAAGCAGGTGGTCCATTCTGTAGACTGTTTTATGAAGGACACATTAAGATTGAGACCCTTATAGACAAACACAGCAGACGAGTAATGAGGACTTGTGTGTTCCAATGGCCCATGAGGACCAAAACAAGAAGGTATTGAGAGAATTTTATGAAGGATTTAGACATGACTGTCTTCTGGGGACAAAAGATATGAGGACATCGAGATATGAGGACAGAATGTACCAAAATCAACTAAAAAGGTGAAACTCATGAAAACATGTCCAAGTCATATTTCACCCAAAAATAATAGTAATATTTGGCTTAAAAGACAATGGCCTATTTGCAGGACCAGTACAATTTTTGTTGTGGCAGTTTAGCACATTCCCCCTATATTACCGTAATCATTATATGGACTTTTGTAATTGTTTTGTAAAATTTTGATTCTATAATTCTCATTTCTGTAAAACAATGTTTTGTCGGGTTTTGTTTTTTTTACATTTTTTAATTTGAAAAATACTAGATCAAAGCTCAATGTCCGGAATATTGGATCCAGTCTCTTTACAAGAAATTAATAAAAACTAAATAATTAAAACAATAATACTATCATTTTAATAATAATTACTGTTCATTAAATAAATAAATAAATTCTCCTTTACATTTTAGGGTAAATATGAGCCATGAGATTCTTGAACCAAGAACTTTCTGCTACTGTGTATACCCTCTATAATTGCCAAACCTCCGCACACATTCAAGAAGAATCATTTAAGACATTTTGTTTTATGTAAGTGGGGCTCAATTAACATTCTACTGAGACACAAGGTGGACGGCAGCCAAACATCCTGTCGACCTTTAAAAGTCGAACGACTTAACTACAAGTGAGTGAGCAAATGAGGGTCAAGCAGGAAGATATCGATCTAAACAGCGTGAAAGCACAGATACAAATTATGTATCAGTTGTGTAACAAACTTTTTGAAATACTAATTAGTGATTTGAAGATTACCAAAGGCAGTAATTTCACTCACTAATCTCAAGTTAACACATATACCCCTGGTTTCACAGACAATTCCCAGACTAAAATGCATGTTTTGTTTTTTTTCTAAAGTATATTTATATTAGCTAATTGAACTAAGGCCTAATCCTGGCTTAATGTGAAACCAGGACATGATGTTTAAAATGTTTGGCTAATGTCTCAAGTCTTTCTCCATGGACTTCCATCGTCATTGAATTAATAACCGAGAGTCAAAATAGTTTTCTTTGGTAATCAGGTGATGCCAATTATCTCAAAATAGCAAATATAGTTGATTTACTGTCTGGCTGATATTCAAGTTAAAGTCAAGTAAAATGTATCTGTATAGCATTTTTCACAATACACATCGTTTCAAAGCAGCTTTACAGAAAATTATGATGTTTATAATAACTTATCTCCATGCCTTTTAGATCTTATGCACCAGAGAAACAAGCCATCTTTAGAATATTGTGTTTGAACTCTAGCTCTGTATATTTCTATGGCATCGCTGTCAAAGAATAATTAGCTGGTCAAGTGAATTTACTTATTGTAGTGTTAACAAAAGTTATCATGAGCATTGTTATGTTTGAAGCGGAAGTCATAAATGTCAGTAGACCGGGAATATTTAAAAACGAGCCATTCATTCATACATCCTGCTGTGGAAATGCAAACCGGAAGCCAGAACACAATGAACGCAAGATCTATAGTCGCATTTGTCTGGCTGATATTCAAGTTCATGACTATACAATGAGATCACAAGGAAGCACAGAGAACAGCAAGAGCCGTACATATGCAACCCACTCTTTTGGTTCAGATGAATGAATGTGTGTGTGTGTGTGTGTGTGTCCTCTGCCATCACACTTGTGGCTCTGGGTCTATAACTCTAAGTGAGTCTGGACATCAGGGACTGATATGAGACGAGACCAGCCACAAGTGTGTATGTGTGTGTGATGATAAAGTAGGTCGCCATATACATCAGAGGAGGAGACGTACGCGTAGTCGTGTGTGTGTGTGTGAGAGAGAGAGAGAGCAGAGGTGAGCGGCTGAACGAGATCCTGAGAGACTCAGCTGGTCTCCGTGGAGACAGGAAAAGCAGGCCGGCAGCGAGATGGAGAGAAACATTAAAAGACTCACAACAAGACACACAGAGAGAAGCCAATCAATACACACACACACACACATCCACACACACACACAACAAACCCGTGAAACAAACCTGTTTCGCTTTTAAACGCAGAAATGGAAGGAAAATTGCAGGAAAATAAAACCGCCCTCCATCTAGACTGTAAAACTGCTGAATCCATCAGCACAGACCTGTCTCTCTCTCTCTGTAATTGGACACTGTAAAAGGTTCAGTCATCAAAACTCACAGAGCCTCTATAAAAATGCCTCAGTATTCGGCTTAGAAAGTGCAGAAATGAGTCTCTGGCCTTCACTTGTGCCTGTATAAATGTGATCAGAGAAAGCAATCTACATTTTTATATTTTTCAATGAAAAAGAGCAGTGAAAGCCTGAGCAAAATGCACTGCCAGGCTGTTGCTATGCTGTTCCGGGTGGTTGCTAGGTGGTCTGGAGTCTGTAGATTTGGTTTGGGTCTTTAAGGATGTGTTTACACTTGTAGTTCGGTTTTCTTGGTTCGTTTGGTCCGGACCACATTTAGTCCTGGTCAGTATACCTTTCACATTGGCATTTTTATCACAGAACCTAAAGGCATAAGGATACGTTCACAACCTGAAGATCTGCTGAGACGAGACACGGTTCTGGCACCTGTACTGAACTGTAATGGGCAACATCGCCACTATGAATGAATGTAATTTCCGTTCTACTTTGAGTATGAATTATCATATGCATTGAAAGACAACAATATACATGCACTGTAAACTAGTGTTGTCACGGTACCAAAATTCCAGTAGTCGGTACCAATACCAGTACAATTTTACAGTTCTCGGTACCAATTTCGGTACCACAGGAAAATCTGTTGGAACTATTTTACTCTTATTTAACTAGCCTATTTTTAAAAACATATTAAATATGATGGTTATCATAGGCCTACATATAAATATTTGGAGTGTGTGTGTGTGTGTATATATAGGCCTACCTCAATTAAATACATTTTGAAATATAAAAAAATAGACCTAAATAAACAAATGCTCAAATATCCATTTTGAAACAGACATGCGTGTTTATTTTAGCTATTCCTTCAGTGAAGCGACATACAGCCTGTAAAACTATGAAATAAATATCAGTAAATAATGGTAATCTAAATGATAAGAAAGTTAAATATTATTCTAAAAAAACATTATTTTTTTTATTTCCACCCAAAGATGTGTCATATAGCCGCTCTGCTCTTTGAGATGGATGAGGGACACGAGCAGGAAAGAGACCATTTCTCTTTAATAATATCTTCATGTTATCTCCTGATGTTACAAGCAACTGACACTTCTTGTAAAAGGTCTGAAGAGCTAGTTATCTTCAGACATTCAGGCTATGTTTGATTTAGCGCTGCCAGAGAAAGCGGGAAAAAAAGAAAAAAAAAAAAAATTCACCGGCGTGTGTGAAATATGCTATACAAATAAACTAGATGCACCTTATAAAGTATATTAAGCACAAACTGTGTTAAATAGAAATTGACGTGCAAGCAAAAAGGTTTCTGTCCTACAGTGTTTTTTTCTACTTTACCACAGTAAAGAATGCAAATATAATAGGCCTAATTAAAAGGAAACCAAAGGAAGAAACGTTTATAATCCCCTGCGTGAGTGAAGATTTGGGTAAAGAAATAGATTCCATGTTCAGTGGAATAACTAATGGAATATTGTTAAATTCTCTGCTAATCGGGTGACCAGATCACGATTCACAAAACAGAATACAAAGCAGACAAAGCTTAAAAGTATGGACTCTCGTACCTCTCTCATTCAGCATGAACCAAAATGTTTCCATGGCTGCTATGTCGCATTTAATTGTTAACTAGCCTATTTCTTCTGTAAATAAAGCTTTGTGCTTCACTAGTGTCATATTCACGTAAAATACTGGCGCAGCCCTATCAGTGGGTATACCCGAATATACCCGGATTCTCGGTACTACAGAAATGCTGGTATCGTCACATTTTCAAAATTTCAGTACCGACTTGGTACCGAAGTACCGGTACTTTTGACAACACTACTGTAAACAAATTCAACTGACTGGCTTCTCTCCTGTATGATTTCACATGAGTCTCTTCAGACTTTACTGTACATGAATAAGCTTCCAGAACTTCTGATTGAGGCTGTGTGTGACCTAATTGAACTCTTTTCCACAAATTGAACAAAGAAATAAAAACAGTATAAATAAAAAAAAAAGATAAGACATTTTTCACACGCTCAGGCTCTGTTGCGTAACAAATCCTCCACCATGGTCTTGTCAGTCATCTCATCACTTACTCTCGTCACGTGATCAGTGAACTGTGGTTCCTGCTGCACTGTGTGCGACCCTGCAGCTCGTGCTGGATGAGCAGATCAAACGTTTACAATAGCGATTATCCAACTGAATTGAATGGTTTATTTCTATAAAAAGGAAAAACGACAGCATATTCTATGCTAATTTCACCCTCACACTCCGTCATGACGATATCGCGAGACAGCTTTTCACCTCGACGAGAAACATTGTCACGTATTAATATCGCGAGATCTCGTGGCACGAGATCTTGTCACACCCCTAATATTAACAAATCCCTCAAGTTTCGTGAGAAAAGCCGTTAAACTATCACAAAAGCCATGAAAACACAAGTATGTGTGCACTTTAGGTGTGGTGCATTGCGATCGCAAACAATATACAGTATATAAGTGAACTTAATTTTGACCATAGTCAGAGTATTTTCTTTTCACAGCACATGTAGAGATAGAGTCCAACGCATTATCTGTGTATTATCATTGCATTATTTGTCATCTGCTGTGGGAGTTCAGGATGCGTTTAAATCACTAACGCTGAGAATGAGCAACAGTAACTGTGAAGGAACAAACACCCACAGAAAGGAAGAGGAAGATAATGTGCTTGAGGTCCTGTCAAATTAAATCAACAATCAGTGGCGTGACCTCACTGAAGAGGTCATCGACCTGCAACCCCACCGTCAGCACACAAGAGCAGTAGAGGTGAGAGGTCAGTTCTGGCTGTCGGTGGCGTCCTTTCGCTCGGCTGGAGAGAGTGATATGACTGGAGGAGAGAGAGACAGAGATACGGCAGCGGCCGCCTGACAGAAAAGAACAACACAATCCTGCTCAAGGACGGACACACACACACACACACAAGCTCGTGTTTTACGGACAGGATCGGACAGATGGAAGATCTGAAAAGGGCAGCATTCATTTACAGTCAGATATCAGAAAAGGTTATCCTACATCAACTCAGACAGCTGGACACACACACGGACACACACACACACACGCACACGCACACACAGAGCGAGCTCAGGTGGTCCTGAGGAAAACAGCTGCCAAAGATGACATTTCAAGGTTTCGTTTTCCATATTCAAAACAGAAAACACTGTGTGTGTGTGTGTGTGTGCGTGCGTGCGTGTGTGTGTGTGAGAGAGAGAGAGAGAGAGAGAGAGAGACAGACTGCGGCGGATGCATGACAACATCACACTCTTTGAAGGTCATTTGCTGAAGGGCGAAACCAAGTACACAGACCTAAAAAGCTCACACACACTCACACCTTGTTAAAGCCGACAGTGCTGTATATCGTATCAGATATAAATATGCAATAAAACTGTAAAGGCCACTCATAGAGGACAAAGAGCAGGTGGCAGGAAACACACACACACACACACACCTGACACTTGCTTCTTGCTCATTTCTAATTCATGAGGGGCGTTTGCATACAGTCACCGAAAATATGTCATCGGGGTGAATCTCAAGAAACCTTTCAAGAACATGTCCGGGTCATATTTCACCCCAAAATACCAGGGAAAATATAAGAAATAATATTTTGCTGAAAGAAGCGCCTACTTTTTAGGGTAATTGAGATTTTTTGCATTGTTATGCTTGTTTTGTTTTTTTATGAAATTGTGTTTTGTTAAGCGCTGTTATGAAGACATTTACCAACAACACCAATTAATACTGTATAGCATAAATGATAACCTGCATCATATAATTCAATGTATTTATACATCATGGTAGTAATTATTGCTGTATTTATAAATAAATAAAAATAAAACCAAGAAATAATGAATATAATAATTAATCCAAATAAAATTAATATAAAATATTTTCTTCAAATGTCAAGAAATGGAGGACAAGATACCAGTGTTATTCATGTATTTGTATATACTGTATAGCTTTATTTTATGATAGTATANAGTATATAAATACATAATATAAATAATATAATAATAATAATAATAAATATTATATAATACTATATATATGTATACATAATGTTTTGAATTAGCTTTTATTTTAATTTACTTTAAGTTTTAGTAATTTTACTATGTGCTTTTTTGTACATTTTTGTTTATTATATTTAGTAATTATCAGATTTAGTTTTAGTCATTTCAGTACTTTATCTTAAACGTTTATAAAAATGTAATTATTTTTAATTTTCATTTAAGTTTAAGTTAAAGTTTTTAATCTAATATTTAGTAAAAGCAGTAAAAAAAAATATTAATAAAGCCAAACAATAATCAGCAATATGGTTGAAAAAGAATTAATGTAGTAAAGTAATGAGGATCTAATAAGAATACAAACTGAGAATACTGAGAACTACAAATAAAAAACAAAAAGTAAAGATTAAGGTTTTTTTTTTAGCATTACAATTATTCAAATTTGAGAGGAAAATGCACTTGATTGCAATGAGAACAATGCACAATGCAACAGATCCAAAACCTGGCTTAGTTTTCTTTATGCTTTATAATAGTTTTTCTTTTGGTTTTTGGGGTGAAATGAAAACATGTCTACATGAAATTCACCCTCTCCTTCACTAAACACACACACACACACACATCTCTGTCATCATCAGACTCAGCGCTGGTCTTGATGTTGTTCTCTACACTGAGATGACAGTCATCTCTTCCACATCCCTGTATTCTATCATCCATGTTTGGCCCAGTATCCTGCAGTGAGCATCTCAGCGGACACACACAGACACACACTGATGCGCAAACACAGAGCGAGGGGCATCTCTTACCTTTAGAGGCTGTGTTCAGTAAGACAGACAGAGGAGAGAGAGAGAGATAGAAAGAGGTTTAATGTGTGATGGTGTGATGTGTGTGATGTGACTGGAGGACGGAAGATCAACTCACTCTTGGTCTGTGTGGAGAAGGTCAGTGTGAGTTTGGCAAACAGCTCCTTGTTCTCATAGCGATCCTCCTTCGCCTTCACCCAGAAACTGTTTTCAGACAGATCCTCCGGTGAGATCTACCACAACATAAAACGCTCATCAATGCCTCGGTCTTTCCATTCATTGTACTTTACATCCATCAAACCACTTCATATCCTTTCATACAGTATAGCTTTCCTTTTCATTCATCCATCAACACTCGTGATCCATCCATGTGTCTATCCGTCCATCCAATTCATATATCAAAATTAATACATTCATTTTCTTTAGAATCTTTTCTCCAAATAATTCTTCAAAATGTCATGAAATGGAGAACAAGAATGCTTGACTTTTACATTGTCAATACAAGATCTTGACCAAATATTGTTACACCTCTTGATGGAAATAATTCTTGTGATCCTATTTCCATCACGAGGAGCAACAATTTTAGGTCCAAATCTTGTGTTGACAATGCAAGAGGTGAGCACTCTGTAAAGTCTACTCCAGCACATCCCAAAGACTTTCAATTAATTGAAGGTGCCAATTCATGTGTGAAAATGATTCTTCATGCTCCCTCACAACCATTCTTTCACAATTTGAGCCTGATGAATCTTGACATTGTCATCCTCGAATATGGCCATGATGTGTCTTCCTACATGGTTGTTTAAGAAATGAAAAGCTACACACTCCATCTATTAGGGCTAAAAGAACTGTTCCCAAACATACGCTAGAAACATAATAATCCCAGCAAAAATGATCCAATCACAGACTCTTAAGTATTTGCCTATTTAAATCCAAACAGCAACATTTTTTTTTTTTTTTGCTGGGCAGTGTGTATGTGTCTACATTTAAAACAGGCAGTTCTGGTTCTAAAATCTGATTGGATGAGCCACATTTGTAGCTGTTGTAATTGGCTGACACACACACATGCACCTGTGATGCACATCAGTTGAATTCTGTCATAATGTAGCATGTTGTTTGACAACCATAAACATCATACAGTTAATGATACTTAATGGAGGAACTGGTTTGTGTGATTATTATTGTTAATGCATTTATGTAGTGCTTTACAATATCCCTCAATAAAGGTGAAAAATGAGGGTATCGCTCGGCCTGGAGTGGCTTATTGCTTTAACACGGTCCTGGTCTCTGGACAATATCATTATGTAGATGCCGCTGATATGATCATATAGTTCAAATGTGTTTCTCCATCATTTATGGACGCCGCACTGATTTAATGAACCGTTGATCGTGATTCTGGAGTCCGGGGCTTTATTTTACCCCCATTCGAGAAGATGAAACACCACTGAGTGCTTTCTCACAGTCTCAACTCATAACCTCATTTATACAGAAGAAAAGCGCTGCAAGTCTTGAGAGTAAAATGAGTTTAACAGCAGTGAACAGGCTGTCAGGATATCAGTGCTGCTCCTCTGACTAACCGCCTTCAGACACCAAGCAAAGACAGAATGAGAAATGTAGAACAAGGATTAGAGGAAGACAGAATATGATAATAGACAGAGAATAAAAGAGGGTGAAACTCATTAAAACGGATCCAGATTTTACACACAAAAGAGAGAAAGGCGACGCGGTCCCAATGCACGCTGGGACGGCCAGACAAAAAATGCTTGATCCTTTTGTAATTCTTTCCCTGGTCTCCTCTCAATCTCTCGCTGTTAATGCACAAGATTAAACGCACAAACCTTTTTAACGTCCATCCTTCTGTCTTTTATGGTCCTGTGACTCTGTTATCTAACATGGCTAGGTGAGGATATTTTAGACTTCTGAAAATATTTAATATATATTTTTAGATACATGTAAGTTTGGGGTTAAAAGTTTGGGGTCAGTAAGTTTTTATTTATTTATTTATTCATCAAGTATGAATTACATTTGATCAAAATTTACAGTAAAGAGATTTATAATGTTACAAAATATGTCCATTTCAAATACTCTTAATGCAGTGTTTTTGAACTTTCAAAGAATCAAAGAATTAATTAAAATCAATTTTCAACATTAATATTAATAATAATAATAAAATAATAAATAAATGTTCCTTGAGCATCGAATCAGCATATTAGAATAATTTCTGAAGGATCGTGTGACACTGAAGACTGGAGTAATGATGCTGAAAATTCAGCTTTGATCACAGGAATAAATTATATTTTACAATATATTAATATAGAAAACAGCTATTTTAAATTGTAATAATATTTCAAAATATTACTGTTTTCACTGTATTTTTAATCAAATAAATGCAGCCTTGGTGAACATAAGAGGCTTCTTTCAAAAACAATAAAAAAAAACTAATACATTGCACTGTTCTAACAATGTATAGCAAAAAACTGAAATATTAATAACCACAAATGAGAGTTTTGAATGAATCAATGATGGGAATCATATGAAGTTAATAATAATAATAAATAATTTGTTACATTTATATAGCGCTTTTCTGGGTACTCAAAGCGCTTTACATATAGTAGGGGGAATCTCCTCAACCACCACCAATGTGCAGCATCCACCTGGATGATGCGACGGCAGCCATATTGCGTCAGAACGCCCACCACACACCAGCTTATTGGTGGAGAGGAGACAGTGATTTAGCCAATCAGTATATGGGGATGATTAGGAGGCCATGATGGACAGAGGCCAATGGGCAAAACATAACTGCTTTTAAAACATTTGTGGCTCTCATACAGAAGCAGAACAAGTTTCTGTACAAAAGGCAGTCTTTAGGAAACTGAAAGGAATAGTTTATCCAAAAATGAAAATTATCCCATCATTTATCATAGGACTCCTGGCTGGCTCTCCAAATTGTCAAGTCAGAGGTCACCCTTCTGCCTAAATGCGACTCTCTCATGAACGCGGGTACGGCTGTTGCAGCCAGTGCCAGTGATTATAGTTTTTAAAGTTTAAAATATGGATATTTTTCTTACAAAAACCCATCGCTTCACTTCAGAAGGCATTTATTAACCAACTGGAGGCGTATGGATTACTTTTATGATGGATGGATGTGCTTTTTGGAGCTTCAAAAACTATTCAATGCCACTACAAAGCTTGGAAAAGCCAGGATATTATTTAATATAACTGAAAGAAGAAAGTCATATACACCTAAGATGGCTTGAGGATGAGTAAATTATGGGATAATTTTAATTTTTGGGTGAACCATTCCCTTAAAAAGTGCATCGATATTATTGAAATATTTATAATGCCACTTTATCTAATAATGCTAGCAAAATCATCATAAATATTTTGGTATGTTGAAACTATCGCCCGGCCCTTGCACTTGTCATTTGTGACTGATTTTGCGTAAAGTATGTCTGAATGTGACATTCACAGTCAGTCAGAGAGCATGTTGATGACTCTCACCTCCATTTTCCACTGGAATGTGAAAAGAAACATAAATCTGAGAGGAGAGGAAGAGAAAAAGAGATATATAAAGGGAAAGCGGAGGAGGCAAAGAGAGGTTAGGACACGGAGACAAGGTACAACCTCTAATGATACAGCAGCATCTAATTACCGAGAGAGAGAAAGAGAGAGAGTCAGGGGCGGCGCGAGATAACAAGACTAGTCTGAGAGCATGAGAGGAAAGCGAAAAAATGTTAATTTAAATTACAAAAGAATGCTGTCCTTTCTACCAGCAATTTAATTATCTTTCAGAGACACAGTCAAAAGACACAGGCTTATTAAAAAGCTATTTCACTGACATCCTCAAAGAGCCCTAACCATGGAGACTCTAAACACTCATGAATTCCACTGAAGCCATTAAAGAGTAGCTTTAGGCTAAAAGGAGACAGGACCGTTTTGATGTTTTTACTCTTGTGGAGGGCGAGGAAAAGCGAGAGAGGGAAAGAGAGAGGGAAAGAGAGAGATCAGAGGAGGAGAGGAGCGTGTTCATGATCAACAGCTCATAGTCACCCATGATTCACTGCTGCACACAGGACGCGTGTCACTTCCACAGCAAGTGGGCGATATATGGGTTGAAACTACGGCTATGCAGCAACTAAAACCTTCTTTATCAGTACATTTGTCTTGTTTCCCCATTTCTAAACTAAGGTCAATTTACTTGAGAAGCAAAACTGCATAAGTATTGTTTTTATAGAATATATCCTAAATTAGGTTTATTTTTCTTACCCCATTGGCAGACAGTTTTTTTTTCTAGTTGAGTATAAATCAAAAAAAAATATTTTAATTAAAATACATTAATAAAATATTAAATGGGCGTATTTTGTTTAGTTGGGTTTATATGTTTAAAACAAACAAAAACTATTTATCAAATATAATATAATGTCATGTAATGTAATAGTCATTCTAAAAGAAGTGCTCTTTGCTCGCTTTCTGTATACAATTTATTCACAATTAGAATAAAAGTTGTATTTTTTATGCTGCTAAGAGGACCAACAGCCACAAATACACTGCAGAGTTTCAGGAGAGACAACCGCATTTAAATGCAGAGTAAATCTGCTAAAATATCCCGGATATTATAAAGGCTCACATTTGGCTATAGCCTATGTTCTTTTAATTTATAGAGACCTCTAAGTGTCTGTATAGCCTATGGTATGATTTATGCACATTTGTTCAAAATAGCCTTTATGGGCAGATTGTTGCATGATGTAGGCAAATGTTTTGTAGGCTACTGTTTACACTACGGATGCACACTCTCATCTTTATTTCTGTTAATTATTACCATGTTGTGCTGCGCGTCTATTTTTCTTAAATGAATCAACTCAGAATGCCTTATATTGGTTTGATTGCTTGTGTTCCTTGAGAAAATAAATAATTTCTGTCTACCTGAACCACAGGTCATGGCCTTTATGTCAAACGGATCGGAGACGGAATTAAATTAGTGCTGCTGTCGGATAATATTCAGTATTCTGTTAAGTATTGCGGGTGAAGGGCAGGTGCGCGTTTACCAAACAAGACCCATGCAGGATTCTTCTCAGGAAACATTACCAAGCTTGAGTAGTAAACAGCTGCCACTAGAACTTTAATAGTCATTGGACTAATAGTCACACTGATCAGGCAAATGCACCATCATTTAGAGCCAAAATAGGAGGTGGAGATCTGTGAGAACATACACATACCTTGCTCCAGTTGGCTCTTTTCAGCTGCACCTCAGGTTTGTAGTCTTTTTTGGGCTGGAGGCCAAAGGGTAGCTGAGGAACAGGAGGCGCCCATCCACCAAACCCGCCTGGAGGGGGCGGAGGCATTCCAGGACCGCCCATTGGAGGAGGTGGGGGAGGCATACCGGGCATCCCGGGTGGAGGAGGGGGAGGAGGCGGCATACCGGGTGCGCCAGGTAAAGGCGGCGGGGGTGGCGGCATACAGGCTGCCCCAGGTAGAGGTGGAGGCGGTGGTGGTGGAGGCATGCCAGGTGCTCCCGGTAAAGGAGGGGGTGGAGGGGGCGGAGGCATACAGGCTGCCCCAGGTAGAGGAGGCGGCGGCGGTGGTGGTGGCATGGACGTCTGTCCGGGTAGAGGAGGAGGAGGAGGAGGAGGAGGTGGAGGAGGACCAGTGTAGGGGAGGCTGGCTTCACCTGGACGAGGTGGGGGTGGCACCGTGGAAGCTGATGGGCCAGGGGGTAGAGCCACAGGCACGTGCACGGTGATGACCTTTGCTTTGGCTTCTTTGAGATCTTTTGAAAGCTTCTCAATCTGAGAAACAAAAGAAACAGAGGCGGTCAAATATACTAGCATCAAAGTTTTTGACAAAATAAGTCAATCATCTGTATAACTATTCTTACACTATAAAAATAGTGAAAGGAGGAAAGAGTGGAAGATGAAA